>BEXV01000273.1:66956-102323 GCA_003118195.1 Hemicentrotus pulcherrimus | reverse complement strand
TTATTATTATTATTACTATTACTATTATAAGACTGAGATCAAATAGAAGTAAACAGTGCCCTAATTTGAAACGATGCAATGCCGTTATGGTTCCGATTTCTTCACAAACTTACAAGGCAGTATTGTTACTCCATGGATCATAGTGATACTGTTTATGTTTTTTGTATCTGTATGTTAATAAGCCGCCAGCCAATATCCATCTATGGATACTATGCCCGTTCCTTTGAGGTAAAAACAAGGATAGTATGTACGTATTCATTATGCTTTATAATAAACAGACATATTGTTCAAAGTTTAATCGTTATTTGTTTGTTGTTTATGTGTTCTATTCACAAATGGCCACAGAGGCTGTTTTCATTCATAACCACATACCCCTATCAAGACAACAAAGGCTATACCTGCGTGTACACAGTTGACATAGGTTTTTTTCTGAAGAGGTGTAACAGCAAAATTCACAGATAAATAAATACGTAGTGTGGTTCAATATGCAATACTATGTGTCAGTCCATTCTGTATTCGTGTGCCACGGTGTGTAGATCTTGTCGATGTATGTCTGTCCATTCAAGGCGTAGTGTGTGTGTGCGTGCACGCTTGTGTGTGTTATTTTACCTCATTAAGTATGCATCAGATTGCACGATTTCAAGTTCAAAATTGCAAAAGCTCCCTAACGTGACAGGGGGACACCCCCCTCCCACACCCTCCCCCGCTCGGTCGCTTCGCTCCTTCGCTCGGGCGCTTCGCGCCCTCACTAGCGTTGGCAGCCCAGTCATCCCCCCAGGTGTACGAACCTGTCTACGCCACTGGTGTGAGATATACAATAGGGTATTGAAATTGCCTCCCGATTTCATTTTTGTTTTCTCAAGTCTCTGCGACCGTGTTATCTATTTCGGAAACTCTCGGGAACAAATGTAGGTGTGCCCTATTTGTGTGTTCGTGGGCTAGTTTTTTAAATAATTTTATTTGTTTCTTCTGTTGTTTGTTATTTTGATGATTAGTTCAGACTCTCATGTACAAAGTCTGTAGTTCAAGCGAAGCTAATCCATTGGGATCACCTATTCTCGATGTGATTCTTTCCTTTCAGATCAACCAGATGCAGGCGCATACTGGCGATCGTACTACGAGGTGGACAATCTTCAGGAGATTACAGAGAAGCTCTATGATGAACTACAGCCACTGTATGAGCAGCTCCATGCCTATGTCAGGAGAAAGCTATACAATCGCTATGGTGCTGACTACATCAACCTGCGTGGACCCATTCCTGCACACATCCTAGGTTGTTATCACGATTTTTATTAAAGTGTATGACATTATTATTCAGAATTATTTATAATTTATTTTTATTAAATGGTGAATCGAGACTTTTTGTATCTTCATGCATCATAAATGAAAATTAGTATTCATACAAGTTTCCGTTGAAATACTTTTTCTTCACTTTTCGCTGGTGAATATCATGAACTAAATACGATTTTAATTCATAAGGCCTATTCCGAAAGCCCTTGTTGATTTTTCTTCTTCATAATTATCACCACCTTCCTTGTGGTTTGTGGCTATAAGTCATGTCTGTAATATTTGTTTTCAACAGGTAATATGTGGGCGCAGTCGTGGATAAACGTTTACGACATATGTGAACCGTTCCCAGGGAAGCAAGCTGTCGACATAACACCAGCGCTTGTCGAACAGGTAAAATCAGAGGCGTATCCAGGAATCTCTTCCGGGAGGGGGGGGGGGCGACTCCTTTGGTTTTTAGCCTGACAAGCAAAACAAACATTATAAAAATAAATCACAATTTCTGGTGCCTTTTGGGGTCTAATTTGCTGCAGAGGTGGGAAAAGGAACAAATTTTCCCTTCATTTGCCAGTTAAGATGTTTGTCTTTTTAATCATAAGGCCTAATTACGATGATTCAACCGATGTCGACTAAAATAATAGTGATGGTAAAAATTCAGATGTATTGTGTTCACCTTATCCATGCGACCCTCATTGAAGAAATTTTCCATGAGTTTCATTAACAATTCAAGGCACAGATGTTTTGATTCTTATTATTATTACTATCATTCATATTATTATTACTATTTTCAGTATTCTTCTTATTATTTTTAAAAAAATATTGTGAGGAGTCAAGCTCGTGTTTCCATTGAAAAATAACCGAACCAAACACAGATTGGTGAAATGTATGTGAACCGGAGCATTTTTTGTCGCTGAACAATTTTCAAAATATATACGCTGTATTGTACTTCAGACCATCTTTTACAGATAAACTAAAAAGGGTTCAATTTATTGTACGTGTAGGTCTAAGTAAGTGTAATCGCTATCTATATTATCCTATCCGAAGCTCTCCATTATCTTATCACAGCAGTTTCTTCAGTAATATTTCACAAAGTAAACAATGTAATGAAAGTATGTTGCTCTGATACATGACTTTTATATAGAACTATGATGCTTTGCGGATGTTCGAACTCTCTGATTCGTTCTTTGAGTCGCTTGGTCTTATTAAGATGCCCCAAGAATTCTGGGACCATTCGATGATAGAGAAGCCTGATGATGGTAGAGATGTGGTGTGCCATGCTTCAGCTTGGGATTTCTCCAATCAAGTTGATTTCAGGTGAAAAAGAAAATCCAATCGTTGCGAAAATCTTTATGTGTGGACACCCGGGAATTTATACGATGATTCTTTATATGACGATAAATTATCGATAAATTATACAATAAATTATTTTGTGTGTGGACACGCTGACAGTATAACCATCCCGAAACGGTATATCTAATCACGGTTTATCACGGAAAATGTTGTGTGTGGACACGGGGATAGACGACCAGCGTTTCGACACATAAAACAATTTATCCCGTAACTCTAAAAAGAATCATCGTATAAATTTCAGGGTGTCCACACACAAGACAGTAATCACGAAACTCTACAGCGAAAGTCGTATAGGTGCGCAGTTTGCTACTGCTGTCATGGAATTGAAGCGAAAATGAGAGGTCAGGTCTCCTTTCGGGTTAAATTGTTTTGAGTGTGGACACGTATGTAGAACGAAACGCAGGTTTTTGCATCGTCTCGTTATACGACGTTTCGTTATACGACGTATAGTTAGTGTGCGTCCACACACACAATTTCATCGTATCACTATCGCAAAACAGTATAACTATCCCGAAAAGGTATAACTAATCACGGCTAATCACAGAAAATATTGTGTGTGGACACGGGGGGATGTCTCTAAGCGCGTTACAGATATATAATTACCATGGCCATTGGATTCAGGTTTGTCACACAGTGTATGCACAGCCTTGAAAAGCCAGTTAACGGAAGCTCAAAAATGCTGAGCAAACTATATTCGCAATCTACTGCGTACCTATTAAACAAGAAGAGTGGAATAGTGGATTAATGTCTCGACAAAAGACGTTAACGTTAGACTGCAATTCGGTTTGCATTTGATATAGAATCAAATGAATTAATATACCACGCACCTACTCAAAGAAGAATTATTCGTCATCATTTTATTTGCACATCAAATTATGAGGATTCTATGAACCATCATCTTGTTCATTTAATTACTGATAGAATCAAGCAATGTACCGACATCACCATGGACGACTTCATCACAGTCCATCATGAGATGGGGCACGTCGAGTATTACCTCCAGTATAAGGATCAACCTGTAGTGTACAGAGGTGGGGCCAACCCAGGTTTTCACGAGGCCGTGGGCGATGTTCTCGCTCTGTCTGTATCAACACCCAAACACTTGAAAGAAGTTGGATTGATCGACGAAGTGGTTGATGACCCGGGTATGGCGCAAGTTTTCTTTCTCTTCATTTTTTTTTTGGACGATAAAAACTATCGGGCCCCATGAGACCAACTTGTTTGGAATGGACTACCCTGGTATTTATATTATTAAATATACCATAAAAAGTAAATAAAAACTACCGTAGTCACATCGAGTAAATATAGTAGTCGATTTATTTACGATATAGTACAATAGATTTTCTACCATTGTGACACGTGTTTGCTAACATCGGGTATTTCCTGTTAATTCAATTGTAGCTTGAAGCTTCCAGAGACACCACAACGGGAGACTTTGGTTTGTCTCGTAAAAAGTTCAGCTTTGGTTTGTCAAATTTGAGAAATGTATTGAATTTAAACAAAAGTAAACACGGAAAGCTGACAGCATTATCGACTTCCTTATCAAAATCATAACCAAGGGGATGTCAAACTCATCACCTTTTAAAATCTACTGATACAGAGGCTGATCTGAACTTCCTGATGAGCATTGCCTTGGACAAGATTGCCTTCCTGCCATTCGGTTACCTGATGGACCAGTATCGATGGGGAATCTTTAATGGGACGACTCCCGAATCCAAATTTAATGAAGACTGGTGGAAACTAAGGTAATACCATTCACATCTTCGCTGGAAATGACATTGTATTAATCTTGGCTGCCCAATGTGTAAACAAATTTGATGGATCTGTATTTTTGTTTTTTTAATTACCGTGTGCTATCAAAAACTTTTACTCAACTCAAAAGCACTCTACCGTATAGACTCTGTCTCCTACCCTTGTGTGTGATATGATGTAAACTAGTCAGACAACGAAGCTATATATATATATATATATATATATATATATAAATGCGGCTTTAATTATGGAACTTCAGTGTAATAAATATCACAACTGGTGTGTAAAGATGAAGTCATAAAAATAATTCTTGATTGACTCAGAAAGTATTTTATATTGCAATATTGCATTATTTATAAAGATTATCTTAATAGGTTTCTTTCTATAGAAAGGAAGGGCGAAATAAGTTATAAACTCAAAAAGACCTGGATCTGTACTAGTCAGGTACAATACTTCAATAGTTCACTAGAATAACCGAGATATGTGGAAAATGTTGCAGTCAACCTCTGAGCCGGGAGAAGATGAAGTCATAAAAAAAGTATTTTATATTGCATTATTTATAAAGATTATCTTAATAGGTTTCTTTCTAAAGAAAAGAAGGGCGAAATAAGTTATAAACTCAAAAAGACCTGGAGCGGTACTAGTCAGGTACAATACTTCAATAGTTCATTAGAATAACCGAGATATTTGGAAAATGTTGCAGTCAACCTCTGAGCTGGGAGAAGATGAATAGAATGTAGACCACCAACAAGCGGCAACAACATCAGTAACAAAAATCAAACCAATACCAAAAAAAAAAAGATTGCAGCATCTTCTGTAATGTACCTAAATATGTATTTTGAATCGTTTTAAATTTTAAGCATTACATTGACGAGGTTGAGTTACAAGTATATATTGAAACCGTTACTATCGATTTCTCGTAGACTCCGTTACCAGGGTATCATACCACCAACGACAAGGACAGAGGACGATTTTGACCCGGCTGCTAAGTACCATATCCCTGCTGACGTACCTTACATCAGGTAAGTTAGCATATAAATGTATTATATAAGATTAACTCTTGCAGGAGAGGGTCCATTTGAATCAAAGTACCGCAGGATTATGGAGAAAACATCTGAACAATTTTATCTCTTCAGTGCTTTCATCAATCGTGAGTCCTAGTGTGTTTTTCGTAATGTTAAGAGGAAGAATATCTAAAATTTAAGCTATAGTTTCAATGGAGAGGTGGGGCGACTCAAGCAAAATTGTAAACTCCCATTCGGTGATAGTAAATTAACTGCACCATAGAGTCTCTTTCGATTAACTATTGGGGAAAGAGATATTGCCTTTTGGACCCCATTTAAGACTTGAATAAACGTATAAACAAAACACTTGTATGGAGGAGTTATATTATATCTTTTAGCTCTTACTAAAACATGCATACAATAATCGTTCTTTTATATTGCGCAAGATCCAGTAAAAACATTGCTCAATGCGCTTTATAAATACATATGATAAATCAATGCTTAACTGACCAAAAAATATGGGAAATAATTATATAAAACTGCATTTATTGAAGAGGTAGGTCTTTAGGTATTTAAAATATTTAACCGAAGTGGGAGTGCGGATAAAAGACGGGAAGATATTCCAAAAATGGGGCCGTAATGAGAAACTATACCCTCCCCCGATTTCGACTTGACAAGATGTAATCGGAGCAATGTATTTTGAGAGTGGAGTTGATATTGTGATCGGGTTAGTGTATTTACATTTACAAGAATGGGTAATTTGGTGCGCAATAATTATTCAGGCATTTATAGACTGATAGTTTATAACGTACTTCTTAAACTGTAGTCTTTTATTCCCCCATCTTATGCAGATACTTCATCAGTTTCGTTCTGCAATTTCAATTCCACGAAACTTTGTGTACAGCCGCCGGACAGACACAAGAACTCTACAAGTGTGACATCTACAATTCAACAGATGCCGGTACATTGCTCGCGTGAGTGTCTTCGTCGAACGTCAATTAACTACTAGCCCTGTTGCTGTTAGTTTTAGTTTATCCTTTTTGTATACCTTCCTGACATGATTTCCTTACTTAACCATAATTCTTCCCTCCACATCCCTTGTGACATGTTGAATGGGCTTTACCTTCAAAATATTTGATTTTTTTGGAAAATATTTGTTTGTTTGTTTGTTGGTGGTCGATTAAGATTATGGTTGAAACATCTAGCTTGATGCAGTTTTTGTGTGTAAACATGTGAATAAACCTTTGCCCTATGTCTGAACTCCATTTTCGGAAGGTAAAATGTACAGTTATTTTTTTCGCTAAAATCCTTGTTCCTGGGCATTTACGTCTATAAAATGATAAATACGTTTGTATTTTTTTGTGGAGGGGGTCGGGGGAGGACTGCGGATTATACTTTTAAAAACTGTTCCAATATGTCTATACTTAAATGCAATGTGTTTTTTTTCTCGATATCATTTAGCAACATGTTGCAGATGGGATCAAGCAAACCTTGGCCTGAGGCTCTAGAAGCTATCATTGGAAGCCAAGATATCAGCGCTCAGTCTCTGATAAACTACTTCCAACCGCTTATCGATTACTTGAAGGAACAGAACGAAATGAATGGAGATATGGTTGGATGGACAGAGATGTATACTCCTAAAGGTGGGCAGATAGAAATAAATAAAAATACTTCAGCATTATATTTTTGATTGATCAAGGATAGTCACATCAGTAATACCACTTCTCTTCTTATGGATACTGCACTATTTATCACCCCAGCCTTGCCAGTTACCCATTTAATACACATGCTGCGTAGAGAGAGATTAATGGGGGCATAACATCTTGTCCGAGGTTGCAGGCACCTAGCAATGATCGAATCCGGAACCTTTCGTTTAACAATCTAATACCAATATAATACACGGTGCTTCCACCAAAGATACTCATAGTTGTAAACATATTTTATCCCTTTGATAATGTTTTTTGTTATCAGTCGCGATGATTTGAGTTGAATTTCATTTTAAACAGAATTTAAATTTGATTGATAATAACCAAGCAATTGATCGATTTGAATGACAAGTTAAATAAAGCTATGTTTTTCTTATTTCATCCTTTCTTGCATGTTCCCGTCATTAACCTGCTATGCTCACTTTACAGATCGTAAGTATAATGAGAATTATATGATTGTATACTTTGCTACGTATTTTGTTATAATTTTAACTCTAATGTTTAAAGAAATACATGGGAATCATACGACACTTGTTCAGCCATCATGGTGTTTTAATATAGAATATATCTTAAAATAAAGCTGTGAGGATATTTTTCTAACATGTTTTGCTCCGTATATGAATGATCTGTAAATATCATATTCATCTGTCAAATATGATTTCATAATTAAGTTTTCTTAACAAAATGAACACAGAAACAAACTTCTGATGTTGTCTACCGTTACTTTAAAAGAACTGATAATTTGATAACAATTTGGGGGTTGCCAGGGTCTGTTGACTGAATGTGGCCCAATAGAGACAGTTACTCTAATTAATAATGCAAGTAGTGGTATGTACTACCGCTACATTTTTATTGGTAACTGTTGGCTTTATTATGATTAAAGTTGTAAATCGATTCATTTTTTTCCCAGCTGAATTGGAGCTGACAAGATGGAAGATGAGTTATGAGCAGTGGCAGATGGACATGGCGGACTGGAAGAAGTCATTCGAAGAGTACAAGGAACAACCCACATGCAATTAGTTTCCCTGCTTGGCCAGGTTAAAATTATTTTGGGTAGTGATAGTATAGTTCCGTTTGATAAAAAAAAAAACTTCAAATCAAAAGTTTGCATAAAGAGGCAGATGACGTAGCAAATGAAAAAAAACATATCATGGGTTAGTATTTGAAACTATAGCAAAATTATATGATAAAAAGTTATGTTAGCTTGCGTGTAAGTGTATGCTTGCGATTTATCAATCACGACAAAGGACATGGTCATGTGATACTGTAATCATGTGGACAAAATTGTTTGGGACATATATACCTGCTTACAGAATAACAACACATATGTGAGGGCTTTTAAGGCCTGTTATGATGTTTCCATACATGCGGGTATAAAGACGAGACAAAGAACCTTATGTCGATCAATAAATTAAACTCCATTTTCATAAACAACATTATAAAGCTCTACATTTGTTATGTTGTTAGGATGGCTTACTTCAATGTTTCATGAAAAATACACACTGTCGCATAATGTTGGAAATTGATTACCTAATTAAGATAAATTTAGTCTTATAATACTGACTGCTAATGTTATCTCCAATAGTGTGATGACTGCTTTAGTTACAGACACGGGAACATTAGTATGAGACGTTATGAGGGTTGATAGGCTTTCGTTGCAAAATTATATTATAGTAATTAGATCAGTCGAATGTAATCTTGATCACGTTAAATCCCAATGTGTACAAGATATCTTTCTTCGGAGGTACTTTGTTCAGGTACAATAGTTTTGTGGATTCTTTGATCAATCATGGTCGTTTGATCGATGTTCGAGAAGTAATGATTTTACGACTTGAATTTTGTATAAATAATTATCCAGGGATGTTCGTACGAAATTGTGAGGTATATACTCAGTTTTGTTCCTATCCATCATAGATAGAAGTCCAATATAATTGTTCTGATATATTCGATATAGATATCTTAGTATGGTAAGCAAGATGTTTATGTTACTCAAACCAAAGTGTATTTTACAAATGTTTGTATCATGATTTTGCCAGACTAGGTACGGTTACTCATGTGTTAGGAAGGTACTTAGATCTGCTATTTGAATTGTAAAAAACACTGGAAATAAATGGTAAAAATTGTATATGGTTTGGCTGCAAGTAACGAAAGAACAATCTTGTAATTACAATAATAGAATACGATTAAATTTCATATGAAACAATACGTTTAAAACTTTAAATGTAATAACGTTTTATCTGTTAGTCTATAAATTCTCTATGTATTCATTAATTTTCATTGTTAACGAATTTTCAAAATTAGCACACAACACATAGATTTAAGACAAACAAAATAAGAAGTGATTTTTAGTTAATCATGCATGGCTCTGCAGGCTGCTGGTTGTGATATTTCCTCTTGGTATCAAACGCCCGCAATTGATACATAAATTCAGAGAATGCAAGCAAGTTTATTTCCTTCAAATAATTGTATTTATCCACGAGTTTGTACATATTGGTTGCGTCCCTGTAAAACAGAAACATACAATGTATTTCTAATAACTACCAAATTATTTCAGAAAATTATCAACATGTCCCTGTTAAGGAATATGTGTGTCTGTTAGTTCTTAGCGCTCAGATAAACAAATGCATATAGCATGGTTAAAAATTCTACCTGTGTTGAATTTGGGCATAATGCGATAAGGATGCTTTCTTTTCCAATGTCTGACAGGTATGTGTAATCATCGGCTGCATGGAAATGTCACGACATTTAAAAAAAGGTCCGGACTTGCTTCGAACCAAAACATCGCGGTGCCTCGCCAAATTGAATTTAACGCAGACAAGTCATGTTCCAAAAACAATCATTAGCAGTATTTGGCTTGCTGTCACACAGACCTGCGAGCGACTTCATTTAATTTGCCCGCTAACTGGCGCATTCTCATCGTAACATCCAAGACCCTCCCAATCTTTCGTGTTCAGTGTCTGCATCAAGTTACCTCTACTCATTCATATCCTCTAGCGCCCTTTCCATCTCATTTCGTATGTACATGTTCACCATCTTATTCTCCTGATTACTGTTCCACGATGTCTTTCTCTCTCTCTCCCCCTCTAACCCCCTCTCATCCCTGCTCTCTCACTTACTCTCTCTCCCTCTTTCTCTCTCCTCTCTCTCTTCCTCTCTGTCTTTTCTTCTCACGCTCTTTCTGACTACCTCCGGACCCCCCTCTCTCTCTCTCTCTCTCTCATCTTCCACTACTCCCGGTCTGTTCAATTCGTCCTTCCATGTATTACAAACTCATGTGCGTGTATTATCAAATGCATCCGTCCACATTACATATATCTCATCATGGCAAACATACTTTTTCATAGTAATTTCGTGACATTAAATTTTTGTATTTATCAGCTACAATTTAATTTGATTTTTGTAGAATGTCCCTACAGAAAGCAGTAAGACACTTAAATGTAGCATGCAGGCAGTATATTAATACACTGAACTCGCCAGTTATCCATTTCACCTTCATCTGTCCTCCACTTGTTCTCTCTCTCCACTTTATTCCTGCATTCGACTGTACATCAACCTATTTTAATTATCCCCATTGCTCTCATCCAAATAGATTACCCTTGTATAGACAAGTGAGTGATCATCCCTTTTCACTAGGTGTAATGTATCGTGGTTCCTGTAAAACGTGCATCGTGTTCGGACAACTACTCCTTAAAGGTAGTCTACCCCTTTTCCAACCGACATCAAATTCTGTAGAACTTTGCAGGAATTATGAATATGTCGCGTATGTCCTATCTGTGAAATTTAAACGTTAGCAGTGTCCTCATATTCAAATTATGCACGGAAACCCGTTTACTTTCTAAACTTAAATGTCAGACACTATTGCGTGACTGACTGACTTTTTTTTTTGGTGGTAATAACATACATAAAGTGAGCTGTAAAGGGTACACGAGCATTTGTCTACATCACGTAATGGCCAAAATTAAACTGATTGAATCTTTGCGCAGCACAAAACGTATGACCATTCGGTAAAAGGGTCTGAAAATCAGATAATTTAATAAAACGACTCCAATCCCTAAATTCGATTTGACAACTAACGGTCGTTAATTTCCAAGCCCTTTTGTTTTGAGGGAAGTTCTAAATTAGTCTAATCTTTGATATGCCGTGGGAATTCAACCTTTTTATTTTTTGGCCTGCAAATGAGACATGTTTGTTGTTGTTTAAGCTTTATTTGGCGTGTATCATTCATTTATGAATATTTACGACGTACTTTGCAAAGTACCTTGAAAGGCAGGTAGTCTTGTGTCCTGATAAGCGTGAGTACATTACGTGAGAAACCGTCTGAATGTAATTCCTACTTCATTATACAACACGGTCGCAAAGGCTTTCGGAAATCCAATTCAATAACAATCTCAATACTCTTTTTTATATCCATAGAAATACTGTTTGGATCACAATATGCGTTATAGGTATGGTCGCACATAATAGATAAATGATTTGGCTATGAAATTACATACAGATGATTTTTGAAGTCGTTGCGGTCCTGTTTTACATTAATTTATGATGAATAACATGTGATTTACAAATGGTAGTTATGCAACCAGTATGCAGTGGTGGATACAGCTGGAGCGAATCGGACGCTGCCCCTCCCCCTCCCGCTTCGACGGCTTATCAAAACTGAGAATGATTTTAACAGAGAGCGCGAAGACGACTATCTTGAAGGTAACTCGAGAGCGTCGGGGGCTATACCCCTAGCACCCTCGCGCTTACACTTGCTCGCAGTGCTCTTTGTGCACACGTTAACTTAAGCTTCAAATCCACCTTCCCCCTTTCGACAATCCTGGATCCGCCGCTGGTATTGATACTGCTCTTACTGCAGTACCTGAAATTTTCTGAGCCCAACATTGTTCGGTCGAGAGGGACGTATATGTATATACAGCATCACGTGTACAACATCATGTTCAAAGACGTAAGCATCGAGCAAGGCTGGAACCCGTCGTCACAACTATGATTTAATAGGACACTTTACCAATATCTGCATTGCTCCCACATATACTGCTGTATGTGGGTCATGTCAAATCACTAATAATTATGTCAAATATAAAACAAAAACAAATAAAAAGGACTGAAAAGCCTCATTGAAAAGCCCGTTATTATTCTATTTATGTTGGAATACCAGCGGCAACTTTCCTCAACATTCTAATCTTGTTTTGATTTTACCTTCGAAGAAAGATGTAATGCTAAATTTATTATTAAAAATAAAAACCTGGTTCCATTCTATGTTAACATTTACCGTTCGGCATTACCAGATCTCCGACAATTATCAGCCGGACAACTAATCATCCGCACGATTGATCCCTCTCAAAGAAGAAAAGTTACTACTCCAACATAATACGAGCCACTAAAGAAATTCGACCTTTTACAATTCAACAACAATAATATTCCTACCATGAGTAGGCCTACAGCATATTTTTTCATGAAAACGTTCGATATACAATTAACCCTTATTAACAATTATACTATGAAAATAAAACAATGAATCCTTTCATGTCTTACCTCGAACATGCATTCTCTATCAACAATGTTATCTCACTCTTAATGAATCCCGAAGAATCCAGAGTCGCCTGACAGATTGAAAACACAGCACGTAACCTTCTCTTTGATGTTCTATTATGGAGGGAGACGCTACACTCAACTATACAGACAATAATGAAATATAAAAGTTCCATATCAAAACAGACATCGAGATTCAGTAAAGCCGCTTCTTCAATCAATTATTGATGCCACGCGTTAGCAATTTAACAAGTCGTATCACTAAAGGGGCCCTCCATCAATGATGATTGGCTAATTGAAGCAATTTCCTTGCTTCCAACCGGGTAGAATGTGAGAAACCCTGCGTTTTATAGTCAATTTGCGTGCCTAATCCTCGCCTCTATGTGACAGTAAACCCTTTAAGTTTTGTATTACTCTTCTTCCCTCAACCTTTCTCATGAATCCCCACTGAGTACCTCTTATCTCCCTCCCAGAGAATTCCAAATTCACCTGCACGGCGAGCCACTGATAACTTCCTTCTAAAAATACGCTCGTTGATCTCATCTTCTTTGTATTCCACTTAATTTTCACTCACATTTCTCTCTACGATTTCACCAACCCCTTTTTAGTTGCCAACATTCAGCTTCTTGCATCGTTATCTTATGCACCGGTGCAACATGCCCTTTTCTTTCCATTTAATCTGCACTGTTAATTCTCTTGAGTATCGGCAATCCTTATTCATATGCCCTTCGTAAAGCAATTTCCCTGCCTCTTCTATTTAGGGAAGCACAAGTCATACACTTGTAATAACTGTCCATCATCTCACTAGTAATGAGTCTCTTGTGGGCCACCTGTTTGGCATCGCATCGATACATGATCCAAGTAAGAAGCTTCCAAACAATCATCACTTGACATATTTGTCCAATATCAATCTATTATATTCAGTTGGGATATTACGATAAACATTAAATTTACTCAGGAAATAGATTGTACAAGAATTCCATTGGTTATAGCTCTAACATGAATATACCAAACTTCCATGCACAAACGATTGTTGTCTTCAAACGGAAAAGAATATTATTGCAACGACATGATCTTAACAACCTTCTTTAAAAAACAAATATTTAGAATGCTCAAATAATCGTCAGTGAAACGGACATTTGCAATATAATATGTAACATTTCATTTAACGCTTGTCATTCTACCACGTAGACAGAGTTCTTCCATTTTTATCACATTTTCCAGCAATTGGATCATTTTCTTTTCACGCCTCCGACTAGAACATTTAGATTTTATAGTTTACCCCTTTACCTACCGAAGTGCAGAGCGTCTAGACACCCTTTTGAAGCTTTTGGAAACAGTAGGTTACAGTTTTATCAGCTCGTCCAGAAAGCCTCGTTCCCTATGACTAGTTTCTCTCTGTCAACATCATCGATGTGTCTTTAAATATTGCCATAGCAACCACATCAACGTCTCTTCAGGCCATTATCATCGTCAATTTTCGTTGATTGTTTCTATGACAACTTATCCAATGATTGTTTTAATGTTACTACCTTAGCCTTTTCTTTCATATGCATGTTTATCCAGCAAACTTACATGTACGAATGTCCCCAAAATGTTACTGCATCAATGACATGCTGAAATAACAACTGGTATTTTTTAAAGGAGTGTGTTCTTTAAATGCCTAAGAGAATACAGCAAGGACGGTAGATTTAACATATAAAATACAACGCTTTATTTAATCTTACTTGATAACTAGCCAAATGAGCGACATGAGACGACATTACTGCTTGATATTATTCTTTACCTATTCACATGAACTGGTGTTGGTGCTTGTGTGCATGTGTGTGTTGTGTGTGTAATTCTTGTTTTACAGACAAGAAAGGATCTTTTTCTTATTGGCGTCTTGGGTCCATCGTTAACTTGTTTTCAAACCTGGGTCCGTCAGATATCATTTCAGATCATCCCTGGTACCTTTCATAGTAGCCCCCCCCCCCCCTCACCTTGGGATATTATGCGAACGGCAGTGTATTCTTACATTTTTCTGTGATCTTAGTAAGTTGAATCATGCTATGCAAACTTAAAATTAGAGGTTGCACGAATTCACAAACATGTTGTCGATTTTAACGCAGTCTGTTTACATATACCCTGATATAAAAAAATATAATTAAATTAAATTCGCCCTAAATTCAATTTTTATCGAACGACACCATAAGCATTTCTAAAAGGAATCTCAATTTGTGTGAACGGGTCTTCAACTTAATTTTGTTCTCGAGCTGCAGCAGGCCTTTATGGATTATTCATTTATCCTAAATCAAAGTGCATTTCAGTATTTTTTAAAAATACCACTAAAAGTTACGCATTTCGTTTTAGCTAAGAGTATCTGACGAAACGTAACGTTTGTGCACACCAACAGGAATGATATAATATTTCATAATATCCGTCTACCCATGGTTGTCTGAGAGCATTGGATATAATGTCTGATAGGGATCACGATCTTTGCGGTATACATTCCCCTTCGGGATGCGACATAATACCAAGAAACTCGAATAGCACTTTTAAGTGTGTTTTTAGCATAAATAACCCCAAGTGTAAAGTCATTATCTCTAGCTTATGTATATCGATCAGCACACCATATCACTTCTCCCTCAATGCTGAGGAAAAAGTCGGGAGAAAGTGCCTGGAATTGAGGAAGGCGTCAAAAATGTATTTCCCCTTGGCTTGCAACTTCTTGTGCAGCTCGAGGAGAAATATTGGAAAGAGATGCAACCGTGGTGTTCCTCTCACGTTCCCCCTTTTGGCCCCCTTTCTGTTTTCTTGTAATCTCGTTCGCAGTAGAGCACCCCTCTAGCGAGTCGTTGGTCATTACCTACACCACTCCACACGGATAAAAGCCAGCCACGGGTGAAAATAAATAAAGCAAAGGAGCAGTCTACGGAGCGGAAGGCCCAAACCACTTCTTGCACAGCTTGCCTGGGGGTATCTCTCCGATGCGAATATCGGGCTTCGCAAACTTGATGCTACGTTTCAGGGCGAACAGGTTTCTAAAATTGTGCATGCGTGTTCTTAAAGATAAACTCCAGTTCTGGTTTTAAAAAGAAAATTAATCTCACAGAATCAAAAGAAACTTCCACTGAATGTTACACTGACAGATTACAAATAAATGACATGTGCCAAACAATTTTTGGAAGAAAATGTGTACTGGCTGAGTAATGAGCATAGAAAGACAAGGACATCAATGTAGTACTAGCCCCGTACCATATATAACTATCTGTGTACAGTGTTGGTACTTTACCAAAACTTGGCCAAATGTATTATGATGTTGATGACTCCAGAACCTTGCAGTGCACACAAATACTTACATGCTACATGATCAACTGTTTCTGATCCATTCCACTTCTTTTCTTTCACAATGCGGTCGCATTACCAGAACTCACCTTTATCTTTAAGGGGAAAAGTCTCTTGAATTTACAAGCACGTTTCTTCAATGTACATGCATACAGGCCATTCCGGTGTGAGACGGGGGAATGCCTTCAGTCATTTTTCTACATGTGTTCAAAGACTTCCGCACATTAATCAGCTCGAAGTAGAAAGATCTTCACGTTCCTACACATACATGTACTAGTAGAGTGTATAATTACTTAACGTGTTTTAATCGCGGATTGGGAATGGAAAGAGGGTGGGACTTATAATGTTTTATTATTAACATACACATAAACGTGTATAAATTATGTATATATGTATATACTGTAGGGCTCCGTTTTCAAGATTTGAAGGAAGCTGGTTTTGAACAAATGTGTCACACTTGACAAAGGCGTGAAGCCGGACATTCGTATAATCATGTCCTCCGGTTGTTTCATTATGTCTTCTATCCTCTCGATTGTCAACCGCCGCGTAGCAGGACATTTTCGAATTACAGCTTAAAGCTGACAACGGCAATCCATCCTATGAGTGAAGAATAAATACATATATATATATATATATATATATATACATACATACGAACACACACACACACACACACACACGCCCGCATCTATAAAGGTGCGGGCGTGCGTGTGCGTGCGTGTGTGTGTGTGTGTGTGTATATATACTATTTTTATTCGTTAAAAGGAATTACACATCCATATCCAAAATGTGTATGGTATACCTTTCATGTTAACATACACGCGCATATAGAGGCGTAATTCTGCAAAGGTTTAGGCCAGATTTGTATCTGGCTTGAACCAACCGTGCCAGATAAAATTCATAATTACAAAGTAACAAGTGTTTCATGGATGGACCATCATATCCATATACGTGCGGCACCCTCTATCAAGTAGCCATGATCAGTACTACCATTTTCAGTAGATATTAACACAGTTAACATGTCAAACTCAAGTTTGGAAAAGGCGCAAATGGCATATAAACGTTTTGTTATGATCATGTCCTTGATTTTTGCTAGAAATATTACCATCGGAAGTCATAAGTCTATCTCATTGATTAATGAGTAATGGTATATATATATATATATATATATAGATAAGGCATCCGAATGAAGTACGCGTGACCTATCGTCAGTAGATATTAACGTAGTGAACACGTCTGGCTCAACTTGACGTAGGTGACCTATTGAAGGTGCAAGGGGCCTTGATATACTTATGATCTAGTTCATGTTTGTTGCGAGAAATATCAGATATCGTCCACACTATCGGTAGTTGGCAGATTGTCTGGTGAGCTATCGTCAGTAGATGCTAACACAGTAACCACGTCTGGATCAAATTGACGTATGTGACCCATTCAAGGTGCAAGGGGCCCTCGTGTACTTTTGATCTTGTTCAAGCAAGAAATATCAGATATCTCCTATATTGTCGGTGGTTGGCAGATTGCCTGGTCATGCTGATTCTATAGGAGAGGCACCCCTATCAAGTGGGTGAGACCTATCGTCAGTAGATGTTAACACAGTGAACATGTCTAGCTCAACTTGACGTAGGTTATACGTGCAAGGCGTGATGTGAAGGGAGTTTACTCATCGAAGGTGAGCACTTTGAATGGTATCTGGACTGAATGTAGTAGATATCAGAACTGATTTTGTCCTTTAAGTTGTGTCGAAAAGTGTCAATTTCATCCTACATGCAGTACACAAACAAACAAAAGACACCTAAATATCGAACATTCACTTGTAGTTTTTAGATGAATTCTTTACAAAAATTATCTGGTTTGCAGATATTCCAGATGCTGTGCTTAAAAACAGACGACAGTTAGAGAGACGCCAAATTGTTTGTCTAGACCCAATCATATTATGATAATGTTTTGTACTGCATTGTGATCAATAACTTGATTAACACATGTCAGTATACACAAAATATGAAATCATACAGAAGACCTGTCCCCAGGAACGAGATCACCGATAACAATACCAATCTATTTCCTGTCCAAATGTGCTCCCATAATTTCGTTCGCCATTTTAAGTCAGTACCAGTTGAAACCAGAGCTTTGTATCGATCTACAAAAGGGTGACGAATATATGTTACTAATGGAAGCCGCTGGGAGTGATCGGAATGGATAAAGACAACAAAGTTGGTTTTTATATTGCATTCTTGCAAGTGCTTTTTGGTGATCCCGCTTTCCTGTCACGTATGTATACGGCCTAATGGATTCTTTTACGAGTTTCATATTGCACTATTTGTATCGGTCATGAATATTGCCGGATTTTATCCCATGTGTAGGTAGGTTATGTATTTCAGACTGCCCTAGCACAATTTCAGAAAAGAAGGGGGTATCGTTCATTTTTTAAAGCAAAAAAAGTGATGATAAAGATAATAGGGCAATGGATGTCATTAAGATTCGAAAAGGAGTATCAGAAAGTCTACGCTGTAAAATTACCAATGTAAGCATTAATATTCAATAGTGATAAGTGCAGATGGTACACCGGTATTAAAGTAGGAAACACGTTCGTCATTTACAGTAAAGTAATAGATATGAATTTGCACATAGTTACTTTCATCAATAATGAATAGATGTGAAGTAAATACTGTCTTGAAGTCAACTACGCCCACATCCGAAAAGGAAATGCTAATATTTAAGATGAGATAATTTCGGAATTACCTTTTGTTGAAAGCAAAAGTGAAATATATAGCGATGAATTGGGTATATTATGGCTGCATTAAACAACATAAAAACGAAAGAGACATGAAGCACATGACTCTGTTATTTGGTCTTCGACGTTTTTTTTCTTCAAATTTATACAGAAATAATGTTCATTCATGATTTATAATTTAATTAAGCAGAAAGCAATTCTTTCTGAAAGTCATGATGATATTTTTTTCATGCCATGTACGTATTTTCAAAACTATGCAGAATATGATGAATACAATAACATTATAACGTATGAAATGATAATAAAACAAAACATGGGAAAGACGGATTATGACAGCTAAAAGAAAAGGCATGATATTCAAGACTATCAACAAAAAGTACTGAAGTGTTATGTCTACTGCTTCAAATACGATACATCATCGGATAGATTCCGTCGTTAATCCATCCACATTTATCTGTCTAGGGAGAAGAGGAAATGTTTGCAGACCTCTTTGTCTCGAACTATTGTTTTTTTCCATATTCGAAGTTTGTATCTTTAGCTAAAGAAATGGTATTACTTGAAAAAGTTGGGAACTCAAAATGATAACTTGTTAATGATAGCCTTCACACTCTTATATATTTTTGACCCATTGTGCTAATATACGGTTATCTATGCGCTTCTTCAATGAAAAATGCTTGATATCATTTAATACTAGACTATTATGTACTTTCTTTCATTAGCATTTCCTCGTGTTCCTTTCTCTGAGCAATTTCGTGTTTGTGTCTTTAATTTCATTTTGCTAATATATTATTATGTTACATTCGTAATTGCTGTAATTTGTCAGTATACATAAAACAATGTAAGATATTAATTCAAGTCGTGTATCGTTAAGTTTACATGAAGTTGACGCTAAAATAAAATTAATGTTCATTACGTCCATGATACACTACTAGGTTTTTTGAGTTGCGATTGCCTGTGGAGGTCAATGCGCCTAATCATGCATATCCCACCGCTGCCGCCCCTATTCAACTTATGTCGATCCGAAAAGAGATATTCATGCAGAACTTCCCCCTACACAGAGCACCATAGCCAGAACACGCGGCGCCATGGGCCTCTAATAATATATTGATCGAGGGCTTAGGTTAGCTTTCGACACGGTCTAAATGCCCATATCATTGCATTTTACATGCCTTTGAACATGCTGATTAAACGTATTACTTTCCCGACGGTTCAGACTACTGAAGTCACGTCTTTTCAGGGGTACGCTCGTTGAGAATTTGCTCGATTGTCATTTCCATTAATCTCTTGATAGATTGGGGTTCGGTGTATGATGTACCATTTTGGGTGACTGCTCGCGTGGCTCAAAAAGGGATATCTGACTAATAAGCTGACAGATTCATGGCGGCTATATTGAGAAATATACTGATGAAAGAGAGAGAGAGAGAGAGAGAGAGGGGGAGGGGGTGAGAGTAGAAGGAAAAG
Organism: Hemicentrotus pulcherrimus; assembly: GCA_003118195.1. Taxonomy (NCBI): domain Eukaryota; kingdom Metazoa; phylum Echinodermata; class Echinoidea; order Camarodonta; family Strongylocentrotidae; genus Hemicentrotus; species Hemicentrotus pulcherrimus. Next base: position 82,176 of record BEXV01000273.1, on the reverse strand, counting down.
GACAAAGGGACAAGAACGGAGGAGAGAGAAAGGGAGAGAGAGAGAGAGGGGGGGAGAGGGTGAGAGAGAGAGAGAGAGAGAGAGGAAGGAGAAAGAAATAAAGAGAGGGAAGAAGTGGCGGTTCCCCTAGAGCAATACCTTTCCTTTACAGTATAATGTCAATTTACACATCTTCCTTTCGTGCTGACTGTAATTTCAGAATGCATGCATTCATCGACAACATATCAGGAAATGAAACCCAGAAAACATTTCTAAAGAGCTGTCATTCAGCCTCAGTGACTCGGTCATTGAAGTGGCATCTGAATCTGTATGCAAGAGCCAAATGACGTCAGCCAGTTTATTTAAAACATGGACAATATTTCAAAAATACATACATTTATACAGTGTCATGTTACCATGTCCTCGTCCGTTGATATTTCAAAAGTAGGTAAAGTTCAACAGAACGTGTTAAAGTTTAATCACGTATGGCCTTTGGCCGTCCACCTTCTCTACAACTCCCTTCCTTAAGCACACATCATCTCCTCCCTCGTAAAGTCCTCAGAGCTCATCTTAACGCGTTAACGTTTAATCAAGTGAAGCCGTTGTCAGCCCCTGACTCTAAATGTCTTATCCTTTCTTAACAACACAAATCTATCCCTTCTTAGCAACGTAAGAGTTTACCGCGTTAATGTTTAATCAAGTGAAGCCAATATTCACCCTAACCTATCATTCCTTCTCAACCACATACAGTCTTCTCATCTCTTTTGTCTATCAAGCTCTTTTTTCCACTCGATTTATTTTTCGCCATCCTCCCTAGCACTCTAATTTGTCTTTTCTTTCTTTACACCCTCTTCCCACTTCCTCTCTCTTATTATCTACCTTCCTATACCCCCCTGTCGTCTTCATCTGTTTTCCCCACCCTTTTCTGGCCCATTTCTAACCTTTCGCTTTCGGTACAATGTGAACCATCCGAAGAGTAGGTGTGCATTATTTTGTCTGGAAGATAGAGGCACATGCTCATGAATGAATGTGACCAGAAGGAGTAATATATTCTCAAGGAGCGCAATGAAATATAGCGACATCGATGGATGATCGAAATTACATAATTATTAAGAAGCATAAAGCTGAATGACATCATTGGTAACAGTCCTGTTCCTCCAATAAGAATAACTTTTTTTTGTGATGAAAGTGACCCAGAAGCATGATTTAAAACAGCAACNTGACCCAGAAGCATGATTTAAAACAGCAACAGTCCATCACATAATTGTTTTGACATGGGTGCACGTGTTTGTGTGTGTTAGGGGGGGGGGGGGATGCAGTAAATCATAGAATATCTAACGCAGCATGTCTAACACTGCCTCATTTGACCTGAATCATCTAATATAGTAAAATACCTCTAGCCTATCAGGCCACAGTCACTGAAGAAACCATCCACCCGTCATCGGTTCATACACCAGATTATATATACACTGTGTACCTTATATTGTTCACGCATGAATGATAATTTCTTTTCCAATATGAGAGATTAATTCATTAAATAAACCGTGCCCGTCTCGATCAATATTCCGAAATGGCCACCTGTCATAGAGCAGGAGGATGGCCTGCGCTCGACGAGGTAATAAGATCGCTGGCCATGCGGCAATGTAATATCCTGTACTCGTGTCCTCCGTGTCAAGCAGACTCTTCAACTATTGCTCTCTTTATTAAAATACCAGAATGACTTCAACATGTACGTACACAACAACGTCTAAGCCTTGTTCATGACAAAGGATAACTTAAATTACATGAAAAAAATCTCTTACTTGGTAGATTTATACACATATTTACAAGCTACATTACCTCCACGGTTATGTGGTGGATTGGTCGTGCAATATTATGCGGATAAAAAAAAGCTATTTCTGTTGAATAGGATTAAATAAAATAAGAATAAAACATTATGCTTTAATTTTCTTATATTACATCACCTCTTGTGTATACAAGCATTTTCTCACCTCTCTGGAACCTTGTTAAAGAGGCACCCCAGCCCCACCCCCCAAAAAAGGTTTATAGCATGCAGTTGTGACCTTTAATCGCTGGCCTTCATTTTTTGTTACCGCTCTACCGGGTTCCGAATAAAATCAGCATAAGAAACATCATTCGAATTACCATTTTGAATACCGAGGGGCGAACAAATGACAGTAAGTACTTTTACGAAATGTCATGACCTTTAACTTGTGCGACAAAGAGCAAATGAGGAATCAGAGAGAGAGAATTTACTTGGCGACTAGAATGCCAACCAGTAGACTTATGTTTTATAAAAACACATCCCCAAACAAAACTAAATAAATAGACACATTGCGTTATGTCTTGTACCTTCGGATCATGTGCTTAAGAATAAGATATTATATCATGATGCATGATCCGCAATCTGTCCGGGATATTGTTTTCTCCGAATCACGGAGACCTCTTGTCTGCATTTTTTAATAACTTCCAGACTTATCAGGCTATCTTCCTTCATTTTCAAATACTCTCAGTATGTATTTCATATACATGTTCCGCTGCACAATATCATATTAATATCTCTCTCTCCCTCTCTCTCCCTCTCTATCTGCCTGTCTGTCTTATTTCTTAATCATTCTCTTTCTACTCTCCTCTCATTTCTTTCTTTCCCTCTTCCTCTGCTCCTGCATCCCTGCATCCCTCTGTCTATTTACTCGGTTTTCTCCGTCATCATAATTATCTTGACTCAATTCTCTCTCCGTATTTCTCATCGCCCCCACCCACACACACACACACACACACTTTCTCTCTCTCTCTCTTTCTCTCTCTTTCTCACTCCCCCCCCCTCCTCCTCTCTTACTTTCTCCAAGAATACAGTATATCTATTTCCTTTCTCATTTCCTCTACTCCTTCGTCTACACTATTGACATTTTGATACTGCGCGGCTCCGTCGCTTCTCATTGAAATCTATTTACAGATAAAATTACTTGGAGTCTAAAGGAAATAATCCATATTTGAACAAAACATCACTAGAAGGGGAAAAATAGCATTGGTTGAGCGGTGCTACTCTGCACATTTAAAAGTTAGTTTTCCCTAGTACGTCCCACTTTTAGTTTACACAAACGCACTCGCACACCGCTCCCTACGCACATATTTCATCATCCCTAATATCAGTCAGAATCAAGTATGACGATAATGAATTGACGGGGGTATAAATTGCAAATTCACCTCATAATGACAATGCATGTTTTATACCAGTGTCTTTGCCTCGATTAATGGCGCCTCAGTGATGGCGAATGGGAGAGGGAGAAAGGAAGGGAAACTGCAATCTCTCCCCATCCCCCTCGTCATGACACCTATTCAAGCCCCGAATCCTTTCTACGTCCATATTTCCACTGAAGCCGGATAGCCTTTGGGTGCTGTAAAGTAGAAGCAGGCATCCTCGAAGGAATCAAATGAGCATTGATTGAAACCCGATCTAATGTAATAATACACCTCTAGGCTTGTCGGTAACTCTGAGGCTCTACAGGGACCAGTAATTGATGGCGGTCCATATTTCCTTGTCTCCGTAAATGTTTATCCTGATAATTTAATTCGATTTATGACTCGAAGGTATGCTTTTCCCTTGGAATACATCACGAACTCCATTGAACTTGGCGCTCGCTCTCTACCCGAAGCCAACCTCCAAATTATCTATAGCTATGGAAGATTGATGACAATAAAGGGCACTGTGTAGTTTGCAACCATGTTTAGACTTAGTAGAGGGAGTGCCTAGGGCCTTTAATTAGTGGGAAAAGAAGCATCATTTCTTAATACTGCACCGACACGTATCTTACTCAACAGCGTTACTTTAACTTAAAGGTCAGGTATACTAAGGATTAGCCACGTACGTGAAATCTTAAACCGTCGTGTCCTACATTACCTTCTAGCCCTCTTTCCGTCGCATCCACTGAAAATCTTTTGAACTAAAGTGCAAGGACTGGGGCCACCTAAAGTCTATTTATACTGAGGATGAACCTAATGCCGTACATCCATTATGTCGACCACACATCTACCCAAGTGCTCAGGTGTCGGGTAATAGGAGAAGTTCACTTCAATTTGTGGTTGGAGATTTCAACCGGGCGGATCACCACTTGCTTTGAAGGTACAGTTTAAACCATTTAAAGTCTTCTGATGGCAGTGGGGAGAGAAAAAAATGCTGCAACCTTCGAAAGAGAACTAGATTTTCAATACTTCTCAGCAAAACGCAAGCAAATTAGCAAATTCTCCTTTTTCTTCCTTTTTCTACATATACATCATAAGAATACAATGTGTAAACAAAAAACATGTAATTAGTTTCTACATTACAGAACACAGTCCAAATAGATGATACATCATATATCATAGACCGACAATTTTGCGGTAGCTCTGCGACATACTTCAGTATTAATTCACAAAATTAAATGATTTTTTTTTTGACGAAAGTGACAAACTTGCATTTCTCATTTCTAGAAATATATCAGAAATGTAGAGTCTTTGATCTTTAAAGTTGGTATTGTTGTTGTCGTTCTCGCAATTGTATTTGATTTCTAGGGAATGGAGCTTTACATTACTCAAAAACGGAAATAACAAGTTACTTTAGAACTTGTTGAGGCGATGTTTTAAGCACTATTTTGAACATTTCTCAAGAATATCAAAATTTTGTCTGATACAGCTCCCCATAGAGGGACTTCCAGAATATCACTGCTCGATATTTATATGTTGACATGGACCGATTCTCTCTCGATACCAAACCAAGCACCTTGTTATTGACGGTGACGGAAACCTACAGGCAACTCATGAATAGCGAAGGTTATATAAATATGTCAAAATGTTAGGTACAAAGTGACACTTGATTTATAAAGGGTTGAGTTCGTAAACAAAATATTCGAAATGATTTTTCCTTTGTAGTTTGGACCTTACAGGTTTTGAATATAAAACTAAGCAGGTTTTGAAATAGTGACTACAGTATTCGTTTATAAGATGCTAATAAGTAAATGCTCTAGAACACCCTTTTCAGTTTTACTCTAACTTAGAAATGTGTATGACTTAAGTCCACAGTATAATCGTAAACACACTTGATGAGGAGATGTTTCCATTTTTGTCGTGTATGAATATAAAGCATCATTAGTGTCTAATTGTTTATCAATCTAAATGGTTTCGAAAAATCAACCTTAGGCTGTTGCAATAGCTCTGTTCATCATCTTTAAAAAACATGACAATGACTTATAACGTAACCCAAACATGACTTCTGTGAGCAGTAGACTACGGTTATTAACTACCGGTTAGGTGATTTTATGGAGAAAAAACGATCGCGTTGGAAAACAAGGTAGCTGCATTTTTACTCACTTTTGCTCTGATTTTAATAAACTTTCAAAGAAATGCCTCTACACACAATGCATCAGTAAAGGACAACCGAAACGTCATTGTGGACACTAACTGCAATTGTCATGCTTACTTTATTCACAATCGAGTGGGTTATCCATCTCCCTCACCACCACAGTGTCAGGGTATGTCCTTTGTCCTGGCAACTTCTGTATGTGCCTGCGGAAATGATACAAACTAATCAAGCATTTCCCTTAGACCAGTCGGCCGCCCCCACGTCTTCACGCTTCGACCACAACCCAAGAGAGCGTTGTATTGCTGTCAGAAGGGCGTAAGCGCCTTGTACCGTTCTGCGAAACGCGGACGTGCACGACTGCGTTAAGCATAGAGTCGTGAGCATTTAAATGCCCGTAACTTTAAAAAGCATGTGCTTTCTTGGTATGCACGACATTAGGCCGTTTCCTTTTTTATTTGTATAAAAAGGGACAAATTCCTGCTTGCCTGAAATGGTAGGCCTATAATATGTATAGAGCAGTTAAAACCCTAAAGGCGATACAAGCGTGGTAACGACTTTCTGCCAGCGGCACGAATTACGCGATCAACAGGGATCTTATGAATGCGTTCATATCTAAAGCGGACATGGGCATCAGTCAATTTCACAATCATGATGGATTTGACTCCCCGGAAGAACGTGAAAACTTTTATTGGAGCAAGTAAATTGCTCCAGGTAATATGCAAAATGAGTTATAGACGAATTCCTTTGCTCTTTTAATAATTATGTAAGGCAGGACCAGCGAAATTGTGTTGAAAGATGATGGGGAGTCAGGTATATAATGTATATGGAAAAGGGTAAATGTTGTGCTAGATATTGCAGTCGGCATTTTTATTATTTAAGAGCACATTACATAGTCTGGTCACGACTCAATTCTGAAAGGAATAGAAGACGAGACAGGCTCAGCACGTGTCAAATCTTCTAACATGTCACTGTGGCTGTCTTAGGACGTAATCAACGACACGATTGCATTAAGGGATCGGTTGAATAGTAATCGGACCTCTGTTCGACTGAAAATCAGACTTTCGAGTACTGCGTTTACGTTAACTTAGAGAGAACTGGGTGTTGCAGACATCGCGATTAAAAAACTTCGGAACCTGCTAAAGACCTCATGAAAGAAAATATACCGCAAAAGTTTAAACCTCATGTTTGAAAGGGTACTGGAAAACGTAATTTATTTCAAGAGGAACTAGCTCAAAGCAACTCTTTGTTGATTTTCAAGCAATAAATGGAACGTTTAGAGTTTAGACCAGTTAATTTTTTTAACAAAACAACAGAATTTAGCTTGAAAATATGATCACTAAAGGATACAATTCACACTGACACACGATACGAGATAATTATTTCACGATTCACGATGACGATAGCTCGAAAATGAGATAAAGAGATTTTTAGGTGACAACTTACGTTGCGTTAAAAGGATTTCCCTTGAGGTAAACATACTAGTATTAGCATATTGTAGTAATTTACTACCTGCATTTCCATTCACTCTCCATTTTCCAAGCGAAAAAGCACTTGAATAATTCGGGCTTAATGCCAAAAAAAAATGGTCTCTATATTTCTGCTCCAAAACGATTGAATGGCTTGAGACTGAAGCCGTCATGGATTAGCTAGAAGCTATTTTTATGAAAAGCTGTTAAAGAATGATTTGGCGCCGTAAAGAGCCATTCTCGAACAAGATCTTACATCAATATAAACCTTCTACATGTACATACAGGGTTCTGGCAATAGCGGCCTTGATTTTTGAATAGTAGAAATTGTTTATCTGTATTCATTACTACTCACCACTAGAGACGACTTTATCCTTTCATGCCATCGTTTTTCAACACATACTTCGTTTTTGAGAAAACCGAGTACAGACGACCACGAGTTAAAAGCGGATTTCTATGATTTTAACGGAGTAGTCCAAATGGCAATTGTGTATGTCTCGAAGAAAATGGTTTTAATATTCAAAGCTTCCCGCCGGGGTATTCACTCTCCTTCGGTCGCCTCAGAATACTCAGCTTATTGCTTGCTCAGTATCACACGCAAGATGAAATGCTACTGAATAAGAAAGAATAGAAATTGCAGATTTTTTTACGACTTCACTCGCATTTTAATCGTTTATGTATGGATGTTGCCTTAAGCATCTATTTCTAAATACAACGATACTCGGATTAAAGAGATGGATTATTTTTTACTCATAAATAAATGCAATCCGCATAAAAGATCAGTTCCAAAAATATTCAAGTGGGTTTTTGTTGTACGTATCAAAAGGCCTATCAGTATTTGATGCAAATTTTGCGTATTTTCTTTTAAAACTCGGGGTATTTTTTATGCAAGATTAAATAAGAAAAAGTACAACTTTCTGGAATGAAAACAAAATTTTGTTTTTTTTTTTTCTTTTTTTTTTGTATTAATGGTAATTACATGAAAAGACAAACTATGTCAAATTTGAGATGACAAATAATAAGCTCATTCTGAGAGGGAACACATTCTATTTGTTTTTAAACGTAAAATATGTATATGGAAAAGAAGAGAAAATTATTCGTAGATAAGGTCGCAAATGGAAAAAGAGAAATAAATGCAACCAACCAAAATTGTAGGGCAGGTACAATATCGAATGAAAAAATACAGAGAGTATCTTGTTTCTTTACGAGCATGGTTTTCATTAGACATTTTAATCGACATCATTTTATGGAGCCATGCAAACATGCTTTCATGGTATTGAACGTTTAACTAGAAGTCCTTCTGATATATTTGACTGTAATCGGCTCGAAAGTTGTAAACCCTTACAGTTTATTAAGTCAAGTGGAAATTAAAAATAAAGATAAATCATGGTGTTTCATTCATAATGTAAACTTAATAACTTGCTACATATTTCCTGCGAATCTTTTCTATTGCATATTAAGTCATAATTGCATTTTTGATTGCTTTATGTTCGGTTAAATGACTCTGATATTTCATCCTTTTTTGTTCATTCACATTTAGAACCAATGTAAAACGATATAACAGTACACGTAAAATAATAATCGATAGGATATTCATATTTTACTGCCTATTTTTCAACCTGTTTATTTCTTGTGGCGTTATACTTTCTCCCAATGTCAGGCACTTTTACTCTTCATTGTTTATATTCAGTGTAGATCCTCTCTTGTTCCAAAACTCTCAAAATAATCTCATTATGCATAATGCTTGATTCAAATCTGGCAGTCGAGCATGTATCAATATTATCTTATTCTTCATACCTATCATGTAGACAGAACAGAAAATTTCCTTTGCTTAAAAGCATATATGAGTTTTTCTCGCACAATGTAATTACCTAACTCCCTTGTGGTAATGTCTCGGGAATAAAATAACAAAATCGAGTCATTACTGTCGTTCCCCTGTGTCGTCGTAATATGTCAATGCAGAATTTCTCCGAATCTTTCATTACAGTGGTTCCTCGATGGAAACTGGATTGCAATGTTGACTTTCCCTTTAGCTAGCGAGCAGCTTTGTAATAAAGAATCAAGTTTGCTCAGCCCGAAGTACCCCGCGTGACAGCATGACAACCCGGGCAATTATTTTAATCATAATCACGAATTGGTGCTTGTCTTGGGAGGTTTAGAGTGACGACATCAATGTTAGCTCGGGGTTTGGACAGAAAATCTAGCTTGAACAGGGTATATCAGATTAAGACCATCTTTCACTCTCGAATGAATGCACTTTAAAACTCGGTGAAGTAGAAAACGGATACGCTAACTCTTTGTAGGATATTGGAAATTTTCTGATCATGTTGTCACTCCATCTCACCCTCTTCCCCATCTCTCTCTCTCTCTCTCTCTCACTCTCTATTTTTCTCGTTCTCTATATCTCTCTACTCATTATAGGCCACTGAAGTCAGTTCGAAAGTATACCTCTCAATGCTGGTGAAGTATTTGCAAATAATGAAGTACGTCCCTTTACAAATTTGTACTGTTTGTCACATTCTATTACTCTTCTTTATAATTTCAGTTACATTCTACTAGTGTCAAATCACCTACGTATTCAAAATATGTATGGTATAGAAGAATCTTTACAAGCATCGTTAATTATTACGAGAAACAAAATAGGCCCCAGCTTAGTGCCTTGAGGTACACCTATACCGTTGTGTTTTGATTGATAAAATGTATTTTATACGTCTCATATTGCTGACGATTAATAAGAAAGTTCATCAGTAATAAAATTACGCAAGGTCAGACATTGAAATCTAATAACAAGTACATTATGGTTTATTCGATCAAATGCTTTCGAAAAATCTTTCAAAAGTATTGTGGATATTGAGCGAGGTTTTTAGGCTTTACTATATAATGCATGTATTAGTCCAATTAAATAATGACATGTAGAAAAGTTTCGTCTAAAAAAAACTGGTTTTGATCTATTTTGTTAGCAATGTCTTCTCACAAGCATTTTACAATGGAAGACTCTGCAATCTTTGCAAAATATGAAGTGAATGCAATATTGGTCTCAGCTTGTCAATTTTAGGCGGATACACCTTTGGCCGGGTTGAATTTCCACATGTGGGGGAAAAATCCTAGCTGAAAAGCTGCATTTAATATGTTTACCAATATTGTGCTTAACTCGACAGCAAACTCACGAAATATACGAACAACGACAAACACAATGCTATTGGCGCTCCGACAAGTACAAGTACCCTTTTTAAAACTCAAAAAGAACTGTGCGTGATCGACGTAAACCTGTAATGTTAGTCGAACATTCACATCACGATGAGCAGAGAATGCACCTTTTGCAATTAACTGTAATTGCACTGCAGTTACTGCACACCAAGATATTAATGAAGTCGTTATTATTGCTTCATGACCTAGCCTATTGATATACATGCCACAATTTTTTATATTACAGTGACATGAATTCGATCCTATAGACGAGGGGAGCAATTGAGAAAAATGAACAAAGCACCATTGTACACGATTGTATGATACTCATACCAAATATATCTCATTACTCCCTTTTCATCAAATACATTTTCAGTATTATGGACATTAAGATTATTAAAGTGATGACGCAAAAGGCTCTTCCCCTTCCCCCTCCGGAAAATATAGTGCCCTCTCAAAATTAAATGTTAAAATTACTACATACGATATTGAATTGCATTTGACGGTGCGTAGAAGTTGAGGCTGATTACTGATTACTTTAACTTTTAAAAAAGAATATTAGAGTAATATGTGCACCATTACTATAAATTTGATCTATTACTACACAATTTGGACAAATATTTATTCACATCTGGATGTATAAATCTGCAGAAAAGGAACAACGTGAGAATTATTCCTAACAAAAACGTGTAATATATACATCATGACTTACCATGTTAGGCAAATGAAAACATTCAATTATGCGTGCCTACAGCTTTCTATAATGCACATGCGGCATTTAGTTGGCTAGGGATAACACTTTAACTTGTAAACGAATAATTGCATAGCAAGCGGCACGAAATACCCATGAAAAGCACGTTGGTACTTTGGGCATGTCATTAATCACCATCAAATGTGGCGTCGTTTTGTTATCCACCGACGGCTCATGCATTTAATCGCCATTCATCCATGAATTAGTTACAACGTTAATCTGCGATATTACTTCCAGACGGATGGCCCTGTCAGAATAACAACGTGGCATCATTCATATAAAAACATTGAAGACAAAACCTTCTAATACCGATCGCTCCTATTCATACAGGAGTGTCATGGCAGTTTAATGAAACGTTAAACTAATTTATAGAAATAACCCTGTGTCTACGACTTCTATGGTTCCGAGGGACACCAATACATCGGCTAAAGTTTTTGAACTGGGGGTCTTAAAATGAACAATATTTTATTTGGCAACATATTTAAAAGTTTATTTAAGAACATCCTCGATGGAATTTCGAAGGTGACGTTGGAGTAGTATCTTGTTCACGTCATGTGAATTTTATAAAGATTTAATAAAAAATGTAATACGTACTGTAGCACTGGACCTAGCATTTTTCGAATCTTACAAAGAAAACGCTTTTAGTGCACAATAAACGTATACCTGGTGCATGAACAACAAATACATGTTTATGAAAATTGTACACATATAAACTGAACGAACTTGGTATTGTGTTGCTTTATCACTAATCTAAAATGAAGGAAAATAAACAAACATAATTCTCTAGTGTAAACTCTGGTCATCATTGATATTAAGTGGGATTTGTTGATTTGAAATACAGTTTATGTTTCAAGATTATGTTTCCCTTTACTAAGGAACATCTGTTACACCGCGGTATGTCTTTCTACTATACTTTACTTATTCTGTACTCATTCGTGCTATTTTTCAATTTGTATTTCCATAAAATCGAAATTTGCTTCAGAAACAAGACATTCTAGAAGGCATCGATTGTCTGCCTTCAAAAAGAGAATCTCTTTTCTATTTCGTTAGACATGTCTTTCTCCATATCAGTTTATCTAATATATCTGACGTATCCCCGGAAACATCTATTCTCTTTATTCTGTGTACATCATGGCACTCTCCAACTTTCCACCGATCAATAATACAATATGTTTACCACAAAAGCGGATGATATATCCAGTATACGTTACACGATTCGGGTTATTACCCTCCCTTCTTCCGAATTCTTTATCTCAAATATTTCCTGGCCTATATATATATCACTGTCATTGCAAACAGTATATCAATACGACATGCCGTCCTCATTAGATGACCTTTTCATTCTGATGATGGGCGATCACTTACATGGTAATAGCAGGCTTTATTCATTAAGAAAGTAAAACAGTACAGTCATAATACTGTCCTCCCTAATTGAAAACGTGTCTCATGCGAAAACACAGAGGTTTATGTTTGTGATGATTCATTTTGAAGCTTGTTTTACATTTTGAAGCATAATCATTATTGTCGACTTTTTCTACATATTTCAACCTATTGGCATTTGATTCATTATTAAAGTGATTATAAGTTATTATTAATTTACATAACTCTTTGGTTGAGACGTCTTTTGATAACAATCATTTCCATACATGACTGTGTGACATGCCATTATTGCCCAATCACCCAGTGATACGGTATATACAGGATAAGATAAATCAAATTCTCATTTGTTGATTTGAAGCCTACATGTCTATAGCGAATATGATTTTAATGCCTATAACACAAATGAAGATACATTAGTAAGAAAGAAAACTGCCAATTTCTTTTATCAGTTATTTGAAGGATCTCAACAATATAGGTAGAAATCATACAAACGAAGATGAGTAAAAAATAATAAAAATTTTAAAAAGGGATATCTGGCCAGCACAATAATATTTATCCTTCAAACCATCCCTATTCCTTTCCTCGTTCCAGGATTATTAAGTCCATAAATCACTGCCGTGGCTACCAGTTCTACATCTCTCCATCCATTATCCGCATCGTCAATTACAGTGGTGGAGAAAGAAGGAAAGATGCGCCAATCACGGTAGTTCATTATCATCCATTCTGTCAACGGAGAGACGAAATGAAGTGGCCCTTCTTTCTCATTCGAGGGAAGTAATTTATTTCTTGACGGTTGTGTAAACAGATCGCCTTCTCTCCATGCAGATAATAGTAATTGAAATCGGCTCCCGATGATGATGACAAAAGACAGGCTGAAATATGAATGGGCGTCGTGAGGATATTTTGAAAGGGGAGGNCAAGATAGACAGCTGGGAGATTATTAACAAATTTTGCAGATAAAATCCACCAATGATGTTTAGATAATGAAACTCTGAAAAGGGTTTTATTATAATAAAAGACTGTTTTATTGATGTGCCGACAATTAAGGTGGAAAAATGTCACCCTCCATCGCCACAACGCTCGCCCCCTGTTGAATAATGGTCTTCTTAAGATTATACACATGTCTTTGATTCACAGTTAAGTGATTCATTTGATTGGTGGTTGAATTGGATGTATAGAAAATATTAATGCGTTTCGAATTAGTTCTTTGGGGGAGACCAAACTAAAACGACATTACAGCTACAGATATCCTATTTCAAGTTCAGACTTTTTTGAGGATTATGACTATAACATCTATAAAAAAAAATCACCTTAAACAATATACGATATGCTTAAGCCAATACAATTGGAGAAGAATTAACTGTGTAATATACACTTATCTCCCCTAGCAAGGTTATTACAACATTTATGTTCTTCGAGAATGTATTCAGGAAGATACATTATACACTGAGGAATTCATAATAATTTTATCTTCTGCAGCAATTAAAATATCAGCCTCTTTTGTTTCTGTTAATGTTTCTTTACTACAATATAAGAAAGCTATCTGGTGACTTAAAATATCCACAGGCAATAGAACAATGCACCACATAAAAAAAAGAATCAACGTTTTGCGTTACAACGAGACGTCTCAATCCACTTTGGAAGAGACAGTGGTTCATCCTGAAGCTTGAAAGTAGGATATATGAGGTTATATATTGGATTAACCAAAGTGATCCCAGGTCTGAGGGAAGGATATCTTTAAATCTACTTGATTGTCTCCATAACTCAGCAACGCTCTCTCTCTTCCAATATCTCTCTCTCTCTCTCTCTCTCTCTTTCTCTCATACATTGCTTTCATTCGTTCTCATTTATCTTTATTTCAACTGCACTTTAGATCTTCTTATATCTTGTCGAAATCCTTTCTCTATCTAAATCATTTTCCAACCCCTTTCCCTCTTTCTCACCCATTACCGTTTCTCCTCCATGACCTACCTGTCCTATTTCATTCATAAATAATCATAACCCCGCCCCCCGCATATATATATATATATATATATATCTCATCACCACTAGTCTCCTAGTGGATTCATTTGTTCCTCATCGTACTCTGTATATATCAATCTAAATGCCCAGTAAATTTCCTCTCTATACAAGTGCAAACACTTTTCCCTCTCCCCCTTCCCCCTCTTATTCCCCTCACTCTGTCACAAACACACACACACACACACACACACACGCACGCACGCACGCACACAAACACACACACACATGCACACACGCACACATGTCTACGCACATTCTAATCCTTATCCATTTGCCATTAGTCTTTTATGGGTCACATTACCCGTTCATTGCTTTCTGCATGCTCTCCATACCGTCCATCTACTTAATATTGTCCCCTAATTCTCCCTCCCCTTCCTCTATCATAAACAAAGAAACTTATAATTATTGTTACAGTTAAATTTATGGGTCAAACTCGCTCTCCATCAGGACCGTTATTCATAAGGACCATTTTACTTAAGGACCGCTATCCATAACACGTGATAAAATGAATGGCGTTCCTTTATGAATAGCGGCCCTTATAAAATAATGGCAAGCAAACCATAAACAATTTACCTCGCTATTCATAAGGACCGCCGTTCATAAGAATCATGAGGACCGCTATCCACAACGCGGGACTAAATGAATAGCGGTCTTTTATAAATAGTTGTCCTTATGAATAGGGAGCAGACCCCAAATATATAGTCATTCGTTTATAGATGGTTAGAAATCAAACGCTCCGCCATTTGAATTACAGCATCCAGATATTATGATTTAACAAGGAATTGGACTTAAAGAGAATGTTGAGTTCTGGGAAGAGTTGAACAATAATTCGTGAACTTTATCATTTTTTATAATGCAAATGTGGAAGAACATCAGATAAGACATGTTCCCTGAAAAGCATGGCTCTTCAAATGCCTGCATATTCTAAATATCTCATGTTTATCGTAAAACTCGGGGGGAGGTTTTTTTCGCCACATGTTCGTGTAGTCCCAAATACATCTTTCTGTGTACAGTGTTTGTAACTTTACCAGATTTCTTATCATTTTGATGATTCCAGAACCTTGCAATACACACAAATTCTTATATGCTAGATTGCAA
>BEXV01000273.1:40948-53374 GCA_003118195.1 Hemicentrotus pulcherrimus | reverse complement strand
GGGGGGGGGGCAGAAATGCACACAAATTCAGTCTGTCTCAGTTCCTCCCTCTGTCTGACTCTCTGTCCCTCTCTTTACAGGTTTCTCCTTCTCCATTTCTCAAATGCATTTCAATACTTGCATATCCATCTCAACTTTTGATAATCCTGTTCTGTCCATAACCAACTCACTTCTTAACACATGAATGGGAGCTTCATCCAATACTTTTCCACATTACATTAACGTATATCTAAAATCAATTCAACTGCAACAGGTTTGAATGTTTAGTCTTTGGTTTTCTTTTCAATAATAACATAACCCAACTCATATAAACCAAGGTAAAATGGTTAAATCAGAGGAGAGAAATATGCCTTCCACAGTAGTACACTTGTAAGATTAAACCCATTTCAACAGTTGTAAACAGTGTGCAATGCATGTGATAACAGTTAATTGCATATTAATTTTGCTGTTACCAAGATAAAACTAAACGTATGGTCTCTCCATATTAAGCAATTTGCAAGATTGAGCATAACAAACAATTCCAGGGGTCAGTGACAGAAACATGTAACTCCATTTTGAGAAAAAGTGGTCACTGAGCATTTGGGAGTTTAGTCTATTTTTCAATAGCCATTGACTTCAATGGGGTTTTGGGTTGAGTTAAGTCTTTGTGTTTTGTGGAAAGCCCACATTTTTCTGGACATTTTGACATCAAATACTCATTTTGACAAAGTATGGAGTTACGTCTTTGTGTCACTGAACCCTCAATTTCATCTGATCATTAATTAATGCATTATATGTGATATCCTTTTCATTTATTTTAAATAGTAACTTAAATCATGTTGAAATAAAACAACAGTAGCATCTATTAAGTTGATCAAGGGAAAATCATTAGTGCTCCAATTTATCATATATCATCATTATCATAGATGTTATCCATATTATTGTGGGTGGATTCATTATGATCATCATTTCTATCATTACAATTTCATGACATATTACAATTAATTACAATCAATATATATATGGCAGATTCAAAACCACACAGTCATGTTTTGCAATATGTGTGTATTAGAACTTGTGTGTGGCAGATGCCACTACTAGCTAAATAATGAGGAAGATTATTTCTACAGTAACGAGTAGAAGCCATTCAGACAAGATTGTGGTTACATATTGGTTTATATTGATTGCAATCCAATGCTGACTCGGTTAATATCTCATTGAGCTTCTATCAATAATTCACAAAAGTGAATAATAACTTTATTGTTTGCATTATATAGGTAGTCCATGGGTAGTCTGAGCAACACCACCCGTCTCCCTGGTCAAATGATATGCAATTTTATTGTCATTTTACAGTACTGAAAACAGGCACAGAACATGTTGTACAAAACTTAATATCATGGTTTCATCATAATTCAATGACTTCTGGACTTGGAAGAACTATA
Organism: Hemicentrotus pulcherrimus; assembly: GCA_003118195.1. Taxonomy (NCBI): domain Eukaryota; kingdom Metazoa; phylum Echinodermata; class Echinoidea; order Camarodonta; family Strongylocentrotidae; genus Hemicentrotus; species Hemicentrotus pulcherrimus. The sequence goes on along the minus strand of BEXV01000273.1, from coordinate 51,953 downwards.
TCTAACCCTTCAAAAATAAATAACCATTAGAAATGAATGCCATTGGTCAAGCTCTCACTTTGAATGTTTAACCATGCAAGACATTTTTTTCTTCACATGAATTATACTTTGTAGGTATCATTAACATTTCAAAGTAAAAGACAAAGTGGTTGAATCGTGCTGCACACATCGATCTATGGGTAAAGTTTCAAGCAAACATATTGTTCTGTTAAAAGATAAAAAATAAATAAAGAGACAATGGATTTCTTTTTTTCACAAATTTGTTATTAAAATGCCAGAATTACCCCCTAAATTAAAAAAAATAAATAAAAAAGGAAAGAGTTTAATCCATCCACTTTTGTTTTTGCTTATCTTATCTTTTACATTCTGTACTTACATTTCATGTCATAGCCCTATAATTTTAGCTCATGTACAAATAATGATGTACATAGTAATAAAAATCAGTTGCCACCAGCCACTGTTAATAAAGCATTGTGCAATATTACAAATATCATGTCCCGTGTATTCCAATGTCTACTGTATGAGGGAATGTTTTTCTTTTTCCCTCCTACCATGTGTTGGAGGTTATGTTGATGTGATCAACTAATGACATTCAATTGTCCTTGAAAGTTACTTCGTAGTTCAAACATAATATTGGAGATGGTCATAAAAATTATGGTATGATTGGTTAGCAAGCACAGTGCACTCACTACTAGCCATGTGTTCACTTGCAGCACAAAGGGGTTATTTGATTAATTAGTCTGTCAATTCATAGTTTCATGCTGTTTCACATGATACCACTCAAACTGTCAATAATTTAGACAGGGTTTTTGTTTTGTTTTCAACCACATACACATCATTGCTGATATGACATGCAAAGCATGTTAACAGCCTTCAGGAGCTGGCAGTACAATGTGTTGAAGAAGGGAGGTTGATTAGAAACAGATGATAATTAGAAGATGACCTTCATTAAGGTAAAATGAAAATCCTCAGCACTACCATTATCAGATGAATATTTGTTGGATACAATATGGTTTTGGTACTATATAATTGGCATTTTGTATACACTCCACCCCAAGGTGTTGTATTCAATTATGATACGATTGGAAATGATTGGAAGTAATAGATAATCTGAGGGCAAGCTTTGGATAGGTAATACTAAAATTAACTCATCTACATCATATATGCATGGTCCGTCAAACTTGTTCAATTGAACATTTGTACAGAATTACCACTTGCCTATAAAGACCACAAATCTTGGCTTCCCTTCAGTGGTTTTGATTTGTTGAAAGATGTTATCACCGTTCATTGTCTTGGAGCAGAGATGAACTAAAATCATAAATGTATGTGTCTGGTACCTCCTTAGGTATCAAGAAAGAGATTAAATCCAATCATATCTCATTTGACCAGAATGTTAACATGCTTCTGATTATAGATACAGTCCATGAGTACATCTTACCATCACAACAAGTATTCATACACTAGGTGGACCATCATGTTTAGCATGATCTTGCTGAATGTGAATTAGTTACGAGCAGTTGAAAAATAAAAATGATATGTAAGGGGCTATCGTATGACTTATAGGGTATTTAACCCGTTGAACACTGAATCCTCACATTCCCATAGGCTTTATACCAGGACTACGCAGTTCCGGGAGGCAATGGGTTAATCGATGTGGTATGACATCAAGCCATGTCAAATGTGATAACACAGCCATTCACAGCTATTTCAGAGATACATGAACTGCCTCTTAACTAATAATGCTGCATGTTTATCTTAAATCTGCCTGAAAAGTATGCTTATTTTTGAAAAAAGGGCAAGTGTAATGCCTTCATGCACCTTATAATCATATAATCATACTCAGTAATATAATCAGTGTAGCACGAATTTGCCTTTGCTTCTCGTATACTTTCTCTTTTCACTTTTGCATTCCTTCATTTTGTAAGAAAACATACATGGAAATGTTCAGCCATTGGGCTGATCAAACATTCTCATGCTCTTGCTTCCACCTAAATCTGAGCTGATGACATACATCTTTATGCCTGAGGAGATTTTAATCTTAGAGAAAACTCAATCTTCAACTTCCATCCTTGTACACTCGCCTGGAAATACTCTTAATATCCTTGGTTTTCAACCAAAACATAACTCGTTTCTGCAAATCTAAAAAACAGGCCCTGAATTGTAATGATACAAATGCATCTATTAATATTCAATCTCACTGCTCCACCTCTTTTCTCCGGCGATGGGAGGTATTTCATCCCTCCTTGTCACCTGGGAGCTCTCTGCATCTCAGCATGGAAGGAATGAGGAGCAGGGGAAATTCCTCTTCCAATGACATCACTTTTCTGCCAGGGGAATCCCCTAATATTAGCCGCCATACCTTAATGCATGATCAGTCAATGACCTCATACTGTAATGCAGCTGCTGCTGCAGCTGTTGAACCAGTACTGGTTTGCGACTGAGCTGAATGAGGGCGCCCTTTAGTTCTCTTGCGGTGGGTAAGTTTACCTCCTTTCTTTCGTTTCTTGGAACCCAGGCCTTCATTTGAGTCTGGTGATTTATAGAAATAAATATGTTCAGTGGTTCAATGTTTGGTTTGATTCATTCTTTTTTTCTCAAACATAAGAAACAATAAAAAATGACATTTACAGTGTACAATATTTACAAAGTCTGTACACATATTTGATTACCTGTAAAGAAAAATGGTAACTCTTTAAAAATGTGCTAAAATTTATAAGCCCTAATTTCCAGAGTATACAAAATATAATAAAATCAATATATCACAGAATTTTAAAAAAAGATTTTAAAAAAAAAAGATCTACACATTAGTTAATCTGATAAACACAAATCATTTAGCATGCTATAAACAGGCTTTAACATTCTACAAACTATGATGCCAAAACAGATTTGAGGAATAGCAGTTTTATTTTTTATTTTTAAAAACACTAAGTATATCATAAACGTGCTTGAACATTGATGAAATGGAATTCTAAATGATTGCAATATAAAGCTTTCATGCATTTAAATGCTCTCTGGATATAATTTTCATTTTAATTCTCATTCTATCAAACACAGTCTGCCATAAAAGAACAGCGGTTGTATAACACTTGCTCCTCCAACAATTGCTCCTTGTTATTTTCCAATACTAACCAAATTCTGAACTTCAACACTGGACCCGACAGCATACCTGTAACCTTAAAGCTAACCTAAAACCTAATTGTATCCTTGTCACAGAAGCAGGCCATCAATGATACAAGGATTGTACTTACTTGTTGTGGAAGTTGACTCAGCCGGTGATGGATTACTGATTGCATCCCATTGCTGTATTCTATTGAGACGCTCCCTTAGAGCCTGACTGTCTCCATCTTCATACGTATCTATGTCGATCTCTTCCGTCTCAAGAACACTTTGGTGAAGAAAGAGGAAAATAGTGTGCGGGTATAAAGTTATATTGTTTCTTAAAATGATATTTTACTTTTTTAGGGGGAAGGTGGAGACAGAGAAAGGATAAGAGATAAGTGTGGGGGGAGGGGGAAGATGGAGAGAGGGTGGGAGGGGAATGCGAAGAAAACAGACATGAAGATGACATTTTAAAAAGGGTGATACTCTTAAACTGACAGCAGAAAAGGAACATGATGATATAATTTAACCAATTTGTTTTCACCTTAATGCTAACTAATTTTGGAATTCCGGTGTATATTTCAATCTTGGTATGTCCTGCATAATCTACTATCTTGGTATTTCCTGAGTAAAGTACAAATTTGGTATGAAAGGTGATAACCCCAATAATCTCGTTTCAAGGAAAGGTTGTGAGGTTCATAAATTGTATGGACAGCTTTCATCTAATCTTGATTTAATTCCTTGAATCATTGATCATGTGTTGCTCTCTCTTTATATATCAGTTGATACTTTATCTCATAACCTATTTTTCTTTTTAAAGATACTTTGTCTTGAGAATGTACAATATTTAATCAGATCATCACAGAAATTTCAACATGAAACCAAGAGAAAAAGAAAGAGCAATTAAACGATAAAAGAGAGAGAGAGAGAGAGAAATGGAGAAAGGGTCTCAATAAACTTACCCATCTCCTTTGTGTCTTAGTCTTTCCTCCGTCTCAAGGCCTAGCAGGTATCTCCTCACTCCTTGCCTCATCTCGTCTGTGTGCTGGGGGCATCTAAGAGATCTAGGAGAAGTCAAAACACATATATAACAACTGCTACATGGAGAGGTACATACATACATACTCAAAAATATTAATAGAAGAGAGGAAAAGGAGCAGAAGTTCTTCACAACAATTTTTGAGTTATCAAGGAACGCATGATATTTTCATACATTTTCATAAATCATGCAAGATTCTTTTGCATTACCTAGTCTCTTCTCTGTCACCATTTACATTTATTTTGTTTACATCTGCGTCAAGTACCATTGAGGGTAATTCAATGAAATGCTGAGTAGATCAGATAGCGTGTTCCTCAAAAATATTCAAAATGTAATAATATGCTTAAGTGGGTGATGGTTACCTGCTAAATGAATGCAGTGAATTATTTCAACTATATGCTGTTATGGTCTGTACATCATACTGAAGATCACTTGATCTTTGTATTCTTTATGGTACAAGTAAGCACAGTTTTTTACAGTAAAATTATCACTTTCTTTCTTCACAAGCACTTATTATTGATTAATCTCTGTATCAAAGATAAACTTTAGTACTGGTAATGCGATTGCATTGTGAAAGAAAAGGTGTGGAAAGGATAAGAAACAGTTGATCATGTAGCATGTAAGTATTGGTGTGCACTGCAAGGTTCTGGAGTCATCAAAATCATAATAAATTTGACCGAGTCTTGGTAAAGTAACAAGCACTGTACACAGAAAGCTATATATGGGACAACACACATGGTGTCGCGGATGGTACTACCTTGTTTTCCTTGTCTTTCTATGCTCATTATTCAGCCAGTATACATTTTCTTTCAAAATTGTTTGGCACATGTCATTTATTTGTAATCTTGAACATTCAGTGTAAGTTTCGTTTGATTCTGTGAGAATTCATTTTTTTTTTTTACCAGAACTGGAGTTTATCTTTAATCAACAGATATATATTGTAACAATACAATATTCAGGAAATTTAAACATACAAGAGATAAGAGTAGGGAACAAGAAGATGCATTTTCCATCCTAATAATAATTTTAATGGCCAAAGGACTTAGGGGACAAAATACTTTAACAATTTTGAGGACCACTTTTCAAGATTTCTTGCATGAAAATAACACTCTTTATTTTGTTTTGCATTGAACTGTATGTAATTTGGGGGGGGGGGCTCTTTTATGACTTTTGGGGGCTTTTTTGGCATTTCAGGGGCTAGTTTGCCCTGAGCCACAGTGTATTTGTTTCCCTGCCAAAGCTACATGCAACGCTACTTACTTGGTGCATAATTTCTTGGTGTGTTCTGATACGACACCACATGTTGTCATTAAGATGTTTTTCCTTTCTTCCAGCGACAGAGTTTCAAAGACTGGAACACTATTTCCCAAGGCCTGCAAAAACAAATATCAACAAAGTTACAGCGCCATTTACATGTATATGTTAAAGTGGCATGGGATATCATATGTTGAATAAAATATACAAAGGGCAATGCTAGAGTACACACACAAACAACCTTAATCAGGGGATTAACAGGAAGGGGGTGTACTCTCCTAAATCTTTCCATGCTTGATCGCTTAGCTCACTGGCAAGTTTTTATCCTCAATTCCCTACCCCCAGTCATTACAATAAATCACTGCCCCCAGTATAACCTCCATGTGATCTTGTTAAAATGTTGTCTTCTGAATCCTCTCATTCCTCTATGCATAATGTAGGAACTACCTGACTCCCAAAGACATTTGCTGATAGTGAAAGGGATAATCTTTTACTCTGCAATAAGTATCACTTGAAACTATATCCATTTTGCTCATAGAAATGAGAATCATTTACCTTAAAAGTTGCCATGCAGTTCTCCATGTTGTTACTAACACTAGGTAAATCACCGACATCTGAATGATGAAATGAAAAAGAAAAAAATGAAGGAGAAAAAGAAGAAGAAAAAAAAGGGGGGGTGGCAAAAAGCTAAATGAGAGATGCAAATTTTCTAGAAAATGTATGAATTTTCTATCACAACATGATTTTTTTTCCTGCCTTTTTATTCTACTTCTAGAAAAAAATCTGGAAAATAACTCATTAGAACAATTTAACCCTTCTGTACACCAAAGCCAATTTTTTGTCAGCATGGTTCCATTACATCTATCGTGTTAACTGTTAAGTAAAGAAATTGTTAAAACATTGCCAGACAACTGATAAACTCATCATTTTACTCCATAATGCAGAACCTGATACTTTGAAAAAAGTTGTTCAAAGAAGAGCAACTTTAAATTACTGCTGACTGCCCAGAAGCTGCTGACTGCCCAAAAAAGATGAATATGCAACAAGAAATGTGCATATTCATGTTGTGGACAACAAGGCTCTTATTATCATAGATTGGCATGTTGATGAACATGAAATCTAAAGATGCTTACCATTTTTCAACTTTGATTTGCTTCTTCTTGGGGAATTGGTACTGAGCTTCTCTTTCCTTGATCTTTTAGGACCTGTGACAGGAAAAAGAAAGGAAAATAAATTCAAACAAATCTACATCGGATTTGATCAATTTCAGGATGGTCTCTTATACCCTTTTCTAACTGCACCGATTTTCATTGGATGCATCCAGATGCATCCGATGAAAGTGCCAGTGAGAAAGCAACAGAGGAGAAAAAGGCTATTAAATAGCCGATGAAAAGAAGAGAAATAGGCGATTAAATTCTCCTGCTCAAGAGCGGGAGAAATTCTCATTCTATCTGTGTGACATTGATGAAACTTGCAGTTAGAAAACGTTCAGGAGAAAAAGGCGATTAAAACAGCGTTTAAAATGGTCAAAGGTCGCAGTATACGCGCTCTTTATCGTAACCAGTTGTGTTTGTTGACTTATGGTTGAACATACTGCATGCTAGCTAGATGGAGCGCGGGCTTAATAATTACGCAATAATTCTTCACTTCCGGCATGGGCTCGCCACAGCGAGAGAATTTCATCGGCAGTAAGAAAACGACGGGGAAAACTGCGTTTTCACCTTTGTTTACATAAGGAAAATTCAATCAGTATTTTCATCGGTGTGACTCCGATAGAGTGCAGTTAGAAAAGGGTATTAGAAGGATAATACTGCTGAATATTCTGCTTTCCCATTTGCATTTTCATTCAAAAGCCTAAAAGGTATCGAAGTGCTAACGTCATATTCGCTCGTTGTCCAGGTTACTGGTTCCAAACAACAGAGCCTGCACATGAGGTTCACTGCAAAATCATTAAAGCAACAAGTTGGATCAGGGTAAATTCAGTGGTGCTGGTGTGATGGCCACATCATTATTTAGCACAAAACTGTTGGGAACCAGGGACCTTGACAACTTCAGTACTCTAAACAAAGTATAGTATAAGTCCAATTCAACTTAATCATGCAGAACATTATCCTTTTAAATAAAATCAATTTTAAATTAAGAGAATTATCATATCACTTCCTATCTAGTTAAATATCAGGGTTACAGACCCTTCATAAAAACCATTAAGCAAAAGAAAACAAATTCTGCCCATGAAAGCTTATGGAAAAGAATGAGCCATACACATGTTGTGTGGTAAATAGTATTGTACCACCTATGTAACATATCATTCACCTTTCAAAGCCATTGTCCAGTCTAAATCTCTGTCATCATCATCATCACTGTCTATTTTGGTAGTGTTGGCTATAGCTATCCTGCATTACAGAGGGAGAAAAGGGATGGCACTTACATTTTAAGCTACAACTCATATCAATGAAATGCTAACGTAGATTACATAATGAAAGCTGAATTACTTATATTAATGAATACAAAAATACTAATTAACAAATTCTACTAGCATAATGATTTCTGCTGAATAGAATTTATTTGTCTGTATCTTATTAAAAGAAGCAAGAACTATAACTGTTATACTTTTTTCCCCTCCTCTTAACTTGATTAACAAGAGACAAAGGATGGTTGTACGAAGCAAAAATGATACATGACAAAAGTCAGCACCTATGGCTTTCAATTATTTCTGAGTTTATCAAGAGTGTCTAAATCAAGCCCAATGCCTGTTCATCTCGGTTCTAGGACATCTACCCCCTGGCCATCCAGCCCCTGGTTAACTACCCCCAGTCAACTACCCCCCGGACAACTACCCCCTAAGACAACTACACCCGGACAATTACCCTGGGAGAACTACACCCCGGACAACTATCTTAGGGGGTTGTTGCCTGGGGGATGTTGTCTTAGGGGGTAGTTATTCGGGGTAGTTGTCCGGGGGGAAGTTGTTCTAGGGGGAAGTTGTCCGAGGTAGTTGTCTGGGGGGCAGTTATCCTCAGGGGTAGTTGTCCGGATACGGTTCATCTCATGGAGAATCATTGCTAAGTGCCCAATAGGTTTAAACTGTTACATTCAATGTAGGGAAAAAATCTGTGTACAAAAAAATTAGATTCAAGTATAATACCTCTTGCTGGCTAGTCTGCTGCTGTTTCTTCCCATACCCATGCACTTCTCTAGATGAGGAGCAAAGCGATTGGCTGCCAGGTTGCGATTACAGCTAGGACATAAACACTCCAGGTGCTTTTTGAGAGGTGGCTGCCCAAACACATCTAGTCCAGGCTCATCCACTATATCATATTCCTGTTTATGAAAGACAGATAACAATGTTTAAGTAAGGAGTACTGTTGCTGGGGTAGCGCCATGAGTTCTGATTAACAGATTTGAATATTACAGGACTCTTCTTTTTCATACTGACTGAAATAAGTTTTATGGAACTGAAATTTTTACAATATATGCTCTGGTGATAATTGCCTCGTGTTCAAATTTCAAAACTGATCAAGTTTCTAATATCAACCCTGTACCTGACATAATGATGCCTGGGCATGTGTTTTATCACCTTTCAAAAGGCTTGCTCTCACATGTGGTACATCACTGCAGCAAACTACAGACTTAAAGGGATAGTCGAGTTCTGTTTTCAGACCATAAATGCCTTCAAAGTGCACGGTTATGGCTCTTATTCTTATCTATGACATTTATAGTGCCCTTTTATAACCTAAATTTGCTATGAAGGTAACTTTAGACCCCAAAATGTGTGAAATTTAGCCAATACGATCATACCAATTAAGCTCCACTTTCCCAAAAACATGGTGATCGTAAATTAATGATTTAATTGAAAATAACAAAACATGAGCCGCTAATTGTGGGTTATATAAGCAACACGAAAATACCAACAAAAAGCCAACAACGGCATTGGCTGAAATACGAGGTAAAAGGCGTTATTTCGTTTTTTTCAATGTTTTTTTCAAATTTGTCAAAATATCTAATATTTGTGGTGGTACACAAGTATTAGAAATCGTCATATTACAGCCGTCTCTGAACCGATTTCGATCAAACAAAGATGATTTTGTCATTTAACTATTATGTTCTTTCAAATTTGACACTCAGTTTTTCATTATCTCACAATTATTTTTTTGTGTAGCGCCCTCTGCAGAACTCAACTATCCCTTTAAAAACAAAAAGTTGAATAGCAAGTAGTGGTAAGAAAATATCTTGGGCATGCTTACTTATCTGTGTGTTATAAGAAACAGAACAGTGAGGTGTACTACACTGACATCACTTTACTTTTTAAACATGTTTACAGGAAATTTTCTGTCATTTAGGGTAAAGCTTAACCCATTTACTACTGAAACCTCTAATTCACACAGTCTTAATACAGGATCCATGAGGTTCCTGCATTCATTGGGTTCACTAATCAGTTACAAAGCTACTATCATCGTACCTGCTGTGCCTCTTCTGTTATGTCATCCATAATCATGAGGCCAAGCTTGACAGAACGATGAATATCAAAACATAATCCAAGGGTCATCTCGTCTATAAGGTCGGTCCAAATCTCTTCAGCAAGTTCATTTTCCTGATAGACAATAAACATGGGGAGATTTCATAAAATGGCAAGTAGGGGAGGGGATGGTAATTATTCTTTGTAGTGAATATACTATATAAACCATATGGTTTTTATAAATCCACTACATATTGAGCTCTAACAAAATCTGGTATATGTATGTCATAATGTATATATGTATGTTAATAATAATAATAATGAGGAGTCATCAGCGCCAAAGGGCCCATGAATTATTATTACCAAGCAATTTCCAGGTACCCATTTACATGTGCTTGAAGAGTGGCAAATGTAATTTAAAGTCTTGCCTCCACAAAGTTACTTCAATCATGCACAAACCAATGATTCTAGGTAAAAAGGCATGTGTACAGGGTTTTGCTAAATTTGAATTAGTTAGAATCAAATTGGCATCACAGAAACAGCATTTTCATGAAAGCTGCATGTATTTGCGTGGTCAGCAAAACCAACATTGAATCAATGCAAACTCTCGTGAGAGGTCAGCATTTTTGTAATGCAAATCAAATGTTAGCTCATCATCATCAGGAACACATGGAAGGTTAGCCAGCTGTTATCAATCTGGTAACAACATTTCAAATATTGGGTAAATTCTTAAGTTGACCAATTTAGGTCTCAGATCCTCATTACGGTAGATTACTTCACACAGGCGCGCACCCACCCGCAACCCACCATCGGTATATGCACTTGTTTTGTGCAGCCGTTTGCCGTGAAACCTGTGATTGTGAAAGAGTGTATAGAATATCAATGTTTTTTTTTTTTGAAAAATACTCCAAAAATAACAAGAAAATTGACACAAAACAATTAGATCTAGGTCTAGGTCTAATAAACATAACGACTTTAAACTCATGGGCCCGAATTCACAAAGACCAAGGTTTGAGGTCAAACCTCCTTTTGAGGTTTGGCGAAACAAAAGGAGGTTTGACCTCAAACCTTGGTCTGAGCTCAAACCTTGCTTTGTGAATTCGGGCCATGATCTTTATTTGGACATTTATATTTACTTCATTTTGGGTAGGCCTAAA
>BEXV01000273.1:12585-23967 GCA_003118195.1 Hemicentrotus pulcherrimus | reverse complement strand
CCCCCCCCCCCCCCCCACCGACTCCACCCTCCTCCCACATACATATTAAGTAATAGAAACATCAGCATTCAGAATATAGACATTAATTAGTGAGAATCTGTTGAATTCATACGAAACATCTTTTTGAAAGATGACCTTCATTGTGGCATTCAAACATGCGATTTTGATTTTAAAAGTGGGAGGCTGATCGAATGTCAGAGGACTGGTACCTTTTAACTTATTTAGGATTATGATGTCAAATAAATCCAACATATTCTCAATGGTAAGGTTTAAAAAACAACCGAGTTGATTAATGTTCCAATAAATAAATTTGTTACTATTTTCAAGGATTTTATCTCCTAATCCTTTATTATCGAACTTTAAAAGCAATAGAAAACTGCATGTAGCCGTATAGTATAGGTATAGGTCGAGATGGTACACGCGTTATGTTATTATCAATAAAGGAATATTAACATGTTTTAAAATACAAGGAAACTCACTATATTCGTTAAAGATATAAAGAAGGCATATGGTATTCACATAATTGACAATAGGAAATGATAATCAAAGAATGAAACTCACAATGACCCATTTTACGCCTAGGTATCGATTGTTTGAACCTCTCATCAATACTCAACTTCAGTTGAAGAAGAACAGTTATCTTGCAGCTGATCAGAATTCTGAGTATAGGAAACAATATGTACCGTGCACTGACAGGCTCTATTTGAATTATGAATCGAGGTGGCAGGAATAGCACTATTTTCTGAGGGGCGTAGCCCCAAAGAAAATAGTGCTATTTCTGTCGCCGAAGAATCCATAACTTCACTAGTGGCTTGAAATTGTGCATTATATATTTTTTTTATATTTCTCAAACCAACCTTCATAAAATAAAATAAATAATAATGATAATAATGTATACTGTCACTGAAGTAGTTGTAGAGTACATTAAGGGCAGCGCAGACGACCGTACCGCGAATGGACCGACACCGATATCATTTTGATCTTGATCGATCGCATATATATATATATATATATGACGTCATCCATGGTATAGTGCCATGGTATAGTGCAATATCTATAACAATGTTATATTTGGTCTCATGATGCTATTCTTACCACTCACTGAACAGGGTTTTATTGATCAAAAATAGAATGTTTAATACTAACCCGCTAAAATCAAAGAAGCCTGATTCATGAAACATGTTCTATGAAAGAACGTCTTTTTTCTAAAGAGAAACCACTACCAGAATAGCAATTAAAACGTATTATAGAAGAAGAAAAAAAAGATTTCCATTCTTGATAAGTAAAGGCCATTTAGGAAAGTAGCCGCAAAGCTTGGCGCAACTATAAACACTTCTTAGATATAGGCATACCCTTACTCGTCTCGAATGAGGGTCAAATTATGAAATGCATAATGCATTCAAATCTTAATTACGTTGTAAGAACGCACCACTGATCTAGCCATGGACAAGGCTTCGATATAAATTATTTAGACATTTCATTGACTGTCTGCGTCAGTAAAAACACTCCATGTTATGACGTCATAGGGGATTCCGATTGTATAGGCTGTTAATCAAGAGTATTGCCCTGCGGTACTTCCGTCATCTTTCGCTTTGAATGAGATGACGAGAAAGTAGAATTATAATCAGTTCTTGAATAGCGCATATAATATTTAATTCCAAATGACTTTGGATTTTTACCCTTGCCACGGCCTATAAGAAGGTAGGGGCTAAGTCGTTCAAGGAGTTATTGCCTTTATATACCAGCACCCATTTGCTATACCTGGGTTGAGTGTGACAGATGTAGATTAATTCCTTGTCAAAGGACGAAACTAGTGTAACATGTGTTTGAACCCCATACCTTGTGATCCATAGATTGGTGAATTATCAACTAGACCACACAGTTTCTACATGATCTTTTTACTCCTCTTTAATATGATTATAACAATTATATTGAATGAAGTGTTGTTGTTTAAAAAAATATATATGTTGCTTACTTTTTTGTAGATCAACCGGACAATGGCGCCTATTGGCGTTCTTGGTATGAGGTGGATAACTTGGAAGAAATGACTGAAGAGCTATACACCCAGCTCTCACCTCTTTACAATAACCTACACGCATACGTACGTAGGAAGTTATACGAGGTCTATGGCGGAGACTACATCAACCTAAGGGGACCCATTCCTGCTCATATCTTTGGTAAGTCTAAAATCAAGATTAAAAACACATTAGTTTTTTTCTTATAATCATATAATGAACACAAAAATAAAATTCACATTTTTTATTTTCTTTCGTGGAGGTAGGAGGCAAGATTTCCTACAAGCGAAAATCTTGTGGTGGAGTCGCTACAACACCATAAGGCCATAGTAATCATCAAACTTTGCTTAATTGTCCAATCATAATTATAATAATGATGTTTGACCTATTACAAATGTTATCCACAACTCCGATTGTAAAAATGATGCTTCTAACCCTGCCATTTATTCGACTGATAAGTCAACTCGCTAATTTGTATAAAGCCTTTTTGATACAAACCATCGTTTCATGAAATTATGTGAAAGCTTAACATTCCATAAATTTCTTATTTTACGTCCGATTTTGATGAAATTTTCACAATTTTGTTTGTTAATTTTTTCTCTATTTATTAATTTAAATTGCAAATGGGGCAGACTGCTCTTTAAAATATTTAACCAGTGTAGAGGTCACACAGGACAGTATGGTTTGGAGAAAATGCAACTATTTTCTGCTGGTCTGGGTGAATGAATGTACCGATAGTTACACCAATCGTGGATCCTGGATTCTTTGAAAGGGGGAGGGGAACAATTAAAAAAACGTTCTCAAAACTCACAAGTATTTCACACAAGCAAGCAAAGCAAAAGTAAAAAAGGAGAAAGAACAAGAAAATAAGAATACTGAATTTATGCTATAGTGTTTATATTTCCAGCGCTCTTTAATCTTTTTGTACCATACCTAATAGGTAACATGTGGGCTCAGTCGTGGCTTCAGCTGCTAGATCTCTGCATACCTTACCCCAATAAACCCAGCGTGGATATCACTCCAGTTCTCATTGAAAAGGTAAGATATGCTAGAGATAATGGGGAAGCGGGGATATGCCCCCCCCCCACCCCCTGAAGAGAGGGAAAGAGAGAGAGAGATCGAGAGAAAAAGAGAGAGGGGCAGGGAATCATATTCATAAAGAAGATTTGTATGATCCCTACACGTGTTCCTCTCACAAGATTGCCACAAGATTGTTCTCAGAATCCTTCCTACAACCACAACTTTTGTTATTTTTCTAATCATACAACTTCGTGTCTTGTTAATTCTCAATGAAATTACGATGAAAGGAAGATTGAAGTAAAATTAATGGTATGCAGTGCTGCAACGTTTGTGCATACGAATTTTGAATGCGTCAATTTCCTCATCCCATCACAATTTTCAATCAGTTTATTTTGATCTTTGTATTTACACATTATTCATTGTAGGAATATACAAATTGTTTTGATGATTGTTTTGAAATATATTTTGAAATGCTAACAGAATATTTGTGATAACAAACCGTATGATTATAACATAAATTGACGGCCATGTAACATAAGAACAGATAAGTTACAAAGTCTTGAATTGATAATCTTATGATAACTTAGATATTATTCCTATGAAATTTTACCAAAAATAGGATCAAATGTATTTGCTGTTTGATTGATATCACGACCTCTTTAACAGGGTTACACTCCGCTAAGAATGTTTCAAGTATCGGATGAGTTTTTCACCTCACTCGGACTGATCGCAATGCCTGAAGAATTCTGGAACGAGTCCATGCTCGAAAAACCCAACGATGGTCGTGAAGTCGTGTGTCATGCTTCAGCTTGGGACTTCTACAACCAGAAGGATTTTAGGTAACCCGATTCTCTAGTGGACTGAATGTTTCTTGATGAAAGAATAAAACTTCTCTAGTTGTCCATGATTGGAACTCCATAACAATCATCTTTCTGAAACATTATACATGTACATGTATGCGAAGGATATCCTCTGTATTATCTTCTTCATTTGTTAAACGTTGTTTTCAGAATTAACATATATAACTATACTTAACTGTACAGATTACCAAACTGGTGTTAACGATGTTTAATGGGTCAGTTGTCTGAACTTTTTAAACATTGTAATATAATGTTGTTCTTGATTTATTCAGTTATTAGTAAGAACAACACTTATATTCATTTTTATAAATGAATTTTAGAGGCCGAAGGAAAATGAAAAACATTTATACAGCATAATGTGTATTGGTTTTAGTAGTTGATATTATATTTTAAAAATCATAGCATGATATTAAATACACAGCAACTAACCTTTTAGATGAGCTAATTAATTTTTACTCCATTCTAATAATGTCACACACCAACCTCACCACTCCCGACAAAACTATACCTCCTTCATCCCCTGGCGCCCCCATCCTTCTTACTCATTATCCCCACCCNCAGGTGGTCATGGAAGAGTTTGTCGTCGTTCATCACGAGATGGGCCACGTGCAATATTTCCTCCAGTTCAAGAACCAACCCCTCTTGTTTCGTAATGGCGCCAACCCCGGGTTCCACGAAGCCTTAGGGGATGTTATTGCTCTCTAGGTAACCACGCCTTCTCATCTCAAATCTATTGGTCTTTTGAAAGAGGCGGTAGATGATTTAGGTACACCAGTGTTGTTGGTGTTGTCTGTTTCATGTTGTTCATTTGTTTCAAGGTTGGAGTAACATGTTGCAAGATATGTCTTGACTTCATTATTTATCTTGCGGTTTGTTTGCATGATGGGATGTTTGTTTATACCTCTGAACTTTAAATGTCGAGTTTAAGATATATTAACTGATATATATATATATATATCCATATATCAATAGCACCTTTAGAATGCTTACAAAAATGGAAACAAACGCGTTTTGTCCTTGTTAACTGTTATTGTGGTCGACTGGTACTTCCAAAGCTTACAATCCCTTTTCGTATTGTCAAAATGTTTCCTGAATGGTGTCTTGCCTTTGTTTTTTCCGAGTATGAGTTGGTTACCACGAATTCCTGGGTTTTCTCATTAATAATCATCTTATTAATATCAGAAATTGAGAGTCAGTGGAAAATTTACTGATGTGTAAAGTTCATCCGTTGTAATTCAGTTGTACACTACCTGATGGTCATTGTAAATTTTGGCAAGAATGAAAAATATATATAATGATCATCCAATCATAACTTGTAAATGGATGATTGAACCTATCAAATACTAAATATATTCAGTATTGATATTGATTTGGCTACCCTTGGAGCAAACAAGGATGATTCTATCATCTAAATTGTATGCTCCTTCAAATCGGTTTTTCATTATCTCACGAACAAATTGTTTTGAGCAGCGCCTTCTATACCCAATCTCAACTATCCCTTTAATCAGATTGACATGATTGTCTTTGATCTCTGTTATTGCATTTTTGGTACTTAGTTTGCATAATTTGTGAAAACTGTATCAAACCCATACCATTATTTTTGTGTTGGTTCCTTATTTCAGTGTTCGTTGATAACCTCGATGTTTTATTGAACCCGTTCCTCCACGCCTACCTTGAATTTATCCTTTTCCGTCTCTCATTGCACACCATCTCACCCCGAACCCAGAATCAAACAATGTACTGATATAACCATGGATGACTTCATAACCATTCACCATGAGATGGGGCACGTCGAGTATTACCTACAATACAAGGACCAACCTGTTTCCTATCGTGATGGCGCCAACCCTGGATTTCACGAGGCCGTAGGCGATGTTCTCGCTCTTTCGGTCTCTACGCCGGCCCATCTCTTTGATCTTGGTCTCCTAGATGAAATTGAAGATGATGACGGTATATTATTCTGTCTGAATCGTCATGTATTCACCTCATCTTTAGCCTCACTTTCGGCTGTAAACGTGATAAACTGTATTGCCAATTCAGCTGTTCAATCTAAAAAGATACAACGTTTATTTGTAGATTAATGTAGCTTGCAATTCAAGTGGTGTAAACGAAATGGTGATGAGGATAACGAAAGCGTCTTACCTGAACATTTCGATGGTTCACTTATATTGAGTTTCCCAGAAAAAAGAAATGATAACAGGTGCTTTATTGTACAGCTATCGTTTAATTCTTTTCGAAACGATTAATCAACGACAAAAATTAAAAATAAAAGCAAGCAAAATGAGGTAAAAACGTTTATCCCGTTTATGTTTCTCATGGTCATAAAATTCATCTCACAAAATCTGCGAAAATGGCAAAACTAACCCTCTCCTCCCCAAACCACAAATATTGCTGTAATATATCACAAACTCATCAATTTACCTTACATCATACACACTAAGAAATAGGGGTACGTTTGGGGTGCAGATCGCTGCTACAATAGCAGCCACCTATAGGGTGCAAGTCTGCAATACGTGGCTGCTATTGTAGCAGCGGTCTACACCACCCCCCCCCCTCAAAAAAGGGTGCTCATTTGCACCCCTAAGGGTGCTCTTTTGCACCTCTTAGGGTGCAAGTCTGCAAAATTGTACCCTATAGGTGGCTGCTATTGTAGCAGCAGTCTGCACCCTATAGGGCCCATAGGGTGCATACTTGTACCATTATTTTTTAGTGTGTACTCTAACAGCAGGTGAGGTCATGATAAAATGATTGAAAACTCGCGACTTCATATTCCTTAGAATAAAGCAATGTACCGACAAAACCATGGACGACTTCATCACAATCCACCATGAGATGGGGCACGTCCAGTATTTCCTCCAGTACAAGGATCTCCCTGTAGTGTACAGAGGTGGAGCCAATCCAGGTTTTCACGAGGCCGTGGGCGATGTTCTCGCTCTTTCGGTCTCTACGCCGTCTCATCTATATGCTGTTGGTCTCTTAGATGAAGTTAATGACGATGAGGGTATATTTCAAAGCTTCTGCAGTCATTTCCAATCCACTCTTCACTCGGCATCCAATTATACTCGACATCCAATTATACTCGACATCCAATTTTACTCGACATCCAATTATACTCGACATCCAATTATACTCGACATCCAATTATACTCGACATTCAATTATACTCGACATCCAGTGTTTACTCGACTGTAACATGATCAGCCGTCTTTCACGCTTTAAAGAAAATTAAATTACCTTACCCTCCCCCTAGTAAAATGTTAGCATCAGACTTCCTCCACGACAGCAGCTCATTTTCAAGCAAAGAAAATAAAGAATGAACAAAAAAAAACACTAAGATATCTCTCGTTTAATCTTGAAGGACCTATTTCTTTCTCCAATTAACATTCATTGCATTACATTTCTTTAACAAAATAGAATCAACGATCGATAGTCTCATGGTGTGATCTCGCCATTTGAAATTAAATGACTAAGTAAGAAATGGTATATTAATTTGAATAAATATTTGAAAGACAGCTTATCATCAGTGTGAATCAATTATCATCCTCTATAACCTCACCATGCACAAAGCGTAACACCACATGACGTTCTGCAACCTAACCCAAAACTTAACCTCATCATTCAAACACCGCATACACTTTTTTCTAATTTTCTAGAAGGGGATGTACGGCAATCGAGCATACGTTAAGTTTAAATATAGAATAAAATATGCCTCCTTGTTAATAAAATGTCAGTTTAAAAAAACGCATTAAAGCTCTACCTCTATGTAGGGCTATACGTTTCTCTCATATGACGAAATAACGAAAAAGTGATAAAGACGACATAGATAAAGACAGCTTATCATTCCTTAGTGACTGATGGTCATCATCTACTAACATGCATGACTAACCTAGCGCAAAGCGTGATGCTACTTACAAACTATAGTAATACTCTGCAACCTACCCGCTTTACCAAGCTTGATTAATCCCCATGTTTTGTTAATGTTTTGCTTGTATGTTGTTATTTTGGTTGCAATACAAACAAGAAAAAGGAAACAAAGGCTTAATTAACTCCTAACCAAAGGCCCGGTCACACAGCCTTTTGCGTCTGTATCGCGGGTAAAATTTCGCGATTTTTGTTTTGCCCGCGGTTGCCCGTGGTGGAAAATGTGCAAAATTGGCTTTACCCGCGGAACAGACGCCGGCGACTGTTCCGCGTCCTTATCGCGGGTGAAGCGCGGCGGTACCGCGGCCTACCACGGGTATAATAAAGCAGGTCATTACGGTGACGGGGATCCATGTTCACCCTTTGACGTCTGGAGCACAACCGACGAATGCTCGGCAAATCGCGCTTTTTATATACCTAAAATCAGACGTTGTACGGACGCGATTAGGCCGTGGATAATCGTATTTGGGAGGTGTATAAGACGCAATTGAACGTGATTAGGCCGGTATTGGGGCGCGCTGTTTACGCGGAGTAAGGCGTTTTTCCGTGCTTACACGCGGTACACACTCTAATGCACGTGATAACAGCGCGGTATAGACGCAGAACAAACGTGCTATGACCGTGCTCCACCCGCGATTACCCGCTAAAATTTCGCGTCCTACCGCGTGTAACCACATCTTAACCGCGGCCGTTGCACGTCCTAGCACGTTCGTTCCGCGTCTGTACCGCGTCTTTACCGCGTGTGTACCACGTGTACCGCCCGGAATTACCCGCGGTCTAAATTTTGGGCAGCCCAAAACTTTTTCGCGTAGCCAACCGCGTGTAACGACGGGTAAAGTACGGCTGTATCGCGTCTTTATCGCGACCTCAAAGCGTCCAACAGCGTCTGCTTCACGGGCAGAAATTTTTGGCCGTGAGTCGGCCGCGATACGCCCTTGGAGGGCTGTGTGACCGGGCCTCAACTAGCATTCCTAACCTTGCAACCAGGAGCGGACTTGGTTTCTGATTGCGGAATTTCGGAGCGACCGGCCCACTCAAAGTAGAATATTGATCAACCAGTCCTTAGACCATGAATGGACCTGTCAATAAAAATATCGAGCGGCCCAAAATCATATTGCAAGTCCGCCCCTGCCAGTCAAACCCTCTCCATGATTGTGAAAAACTTTCAATTTACAATAAAACGCGATTGGTTTTTCATAGAATCAAGCAATGTACAGATATCACACAGACCGACTTTATCACAATCCACCATGAGATGGGGCACGTCGAGTATTACATGCAGTACAAGGATCAACCAGTGGCATACAGACGAGGCGCCAACCCTGGATTTCACGAGGCCGTTGGCGACGTTCTCTCTCTTTCGGTCTCGACACCGAAGCATCTTCACTCCATCGGTCTTTTGAATGAAGTTTCGGATGACGAGGGTATAGCCGTATATTTTCATTTCCCCCTCTCCTAATCTGAAACTTAGGACCAAAGTGTTATATTTGGATAAGTTGACACAATATTTTTTTTAAGGCTAGGATAAAATTTTAGACCTGAAGTGATCCCATTTTTTTTCAAATCAAGGTGATGGCTGGATTGGTTGAAATATAAAATCAGTATAGCTAGAATAAAAATCATCGACAAGCCCTATATGATTGTTTTTTGCCGAGTTACAAAGCGATTCAATCCCGTCGCTCTTGTAAAAAAGCAACAACAATTTATTAAGCGTGTTCTTGCGCGCTTCATATTATCCTTTTCAAACTATTCGTCTGACATTTTTTTTATTTCCACCATATTTATTGGGAGTCTAGTCAATTACATTATCTAATCATGACATAATAGGGCCATTGTCTTTGTTTTGTTTTAACTGTGCCGTTATGAAAGGCTTGTCAATAATGCCATTTTCAGCTTACAACGAAAGTACCTTCTTATTCACATTTTCTGATTTTGGTCCTTTTCTCTTTTGTGTGTTCTTCTTCAATATTAGTATTTTTCTCTTTGAAAAAATGAACTACACTTTTGCTTTCCTCCATTTGTAAACGTCTTGTAAACATTGATATAGCAGTCATGTGAACCCATGTTGTATACTCATCCAGCCAACATGTTTCACCCGTGCCTTTGTGTTCATATTAATACAAGTTTTCAGTACTGTCTATATTTTGTGAAAGACATATATGTACCATCAAACGATTACGTTATGTAAATTGAATATTAGGATTATCGATACATTTTGAACAAGAAAAGATGATTTTAATCGTAGTTAGAATGTCCTACTGTACGGGCCTACACATTTCATTCACACATTATCATTGGCAACTGCTCCCCCCCCCCCCTAAAAAAAAGGGGGGGGGTGTCCCGATCCTCATGGCATATAATGGAAATTTCACTGATACTTTGAAAATGTTTTGAAAAATTGTTTTTCATTAGACCATAACGATATGTTTGCAGAGAATAGCTTTCATGTAAATAGCATTACAATGCTATGTTTCTATTCTGTAAAAGTAGTATTTCATAATACAAAGTTCTGGTCCTGAACAGAATGAATAGTTATTCCTATAAAGTTTTCGTTTTTCCTTTTTAAACATACAAGTATTTTGAATGACCTGTCATTGCATTTTCTTACCTAACATCATGATCACCAACTAAAGAGGCTGATCTGAATTTCCTGATGAGCATTGCTTTAGACAAGATTGCCTTCCTGCCATTCGGTTACCTGATGGATCAGTATCGATGGCGAATCTTTGATGGGACCACCCCAGAATCCAAGTATACTGAAGACTGGTGGAAACTTAGGTAAGAGTATATGTAGCATTGGTTGAAGTAGTTGTAGTAGTAGTAGTAGTAGTAGCAGTATCAGTAGAAGTAGTAGTAGTAGTAGTAGTAGTAGTAGAAGAAGTAGTAGTAGTAGTAGTAGTAGTAGGAGTAGTAGTAGTAGAAGTACATGTAGTAGTGATAGTAGTAGTATTAGTAGTGGCGGTAGTTGAAGTAGTAGTAGTAGTGGCGGTAATTGTAAAAATAATAGACGTAGTTGTTGTCGTCGTCGTCGCTGCTGCTGCTGATATTGTTGGTGTTGTAGAAGAAGAAGAATATATTAGATAAAGAAGAAGAAGAAGATGGTGAAAAAGAAGAAGAACCAATATAATTGCATTGACTGATAATTAAAGTGACAATCGTCGAAATAAAAGAAAGGGCGGTTTTTATCGTAAGAATACGGATACAATACTTACTTTAGAGGTATTAGTTTCAGATGCAGCTACTGTATTATTGTGTTCTCCAACAGACTGCAGTACCAGGGAATCATCCCACCTGTTACCCGCACAGAAGAAGATTTTGACCCTGCAGCCAAGTTCCATATTCCGGCCGATGTGCCTTACATCAGGTAAGAATGGAAGCTGAACTCATGGAGGTGCCGGGGTCTAGTGAGTGCGTCACCAGGCTATGAAGCACATGGCACGGTGTTCAAATCCCGTGAGCGGCACTGATTTATTTTAACAAAACGGATCATATAGAGTCGCAACCATATCTACTCCATCCTCCCCGTCCTAACCACCTCCACAGTCAATATTGGAGGGGGGGGGGGG
>BEXV01000272.1:262339-282541 GCA_003118195.1 Hemicentrotus pulcherrimus | reverse complement strand
CATTCATGTACATGTACATTATCTAACTGGGTACAAGTGGGTAGCAAATGGATCGATGGATAGCTTTGTAAAGGTGAGCTATATGTGAGTAAAGGTGTCAAATATTGGAAGTGTATATGAGCAGTTTGAAAGGGATTCCTTCTTCACATCTTTATCTTAGAATGTTCTTTTCTATGCTGTATTAATGCTGAAAGTATTTTCCTGTGTGATGACTCATCATGTATACAATTACGAAAGAAAGATTCTTCATTCTTTGATTTTAGGTATGGAAGTTGAAAGGTGAGGAGTATCGCATATACGGAGGCAGTGGTTATGGTTGGCATAGCGCCATCAGGAAGAGACGACCCTTACCCCCTCCTAGTCCGGCCAAGATTGGTCTAGACAGGTGCATCAGAGCTGCCAAGGCGGGTGAGTTATCACAAGGCGATGCATCCATCTTCTTGTCTACTGAGAATAGGGACTTTTAGATTTGCGTGGACTGAGACGTGTGACGTCCATTCAAGGCAGTGCATTAAAAGGATGTCGATCGTAGCAATCCATGTTGTCGTTGTGTTAATCTAAATGTCCCTATTAACAAAGATTTAACTTCATACTTTTGTATTTGAGTGGAAAAAAGAAAGAGGTCAATGCTCCCTCTAATTCTAGATAAAATAATATTATCCACTCCTACCAACACAACTTAATCTTCATTTATTATGCAAATACATGTAGATGTTTTAATTAAAGGAAACATTGACTTGATTAAAAGAAAATTATGATTTTATGAGCATTTCCAGTACACCAAGTAGGTACTTGTTGTTTTCTCAGCAGACAGTATGGAATGCCTCTTTCTGTATAGTATGTACTCTAGTATGTGCTGTACTTTTGTTTGCTTCTGGCTTTTGTCTAAATTAGACAGTTTTAAAGGTACTATGTCCCATTTGCAGGCCCAAAAAATAAAAAGGTTAAATTCCAATGTCATTTGAAAGATAGTGATTTGGAACTTCCTTAAAAACGAAAGGGCTGGGAAATGTCTTTTCAGGCCTTTGTACCAAATGGTTGTATGTTTTGTGCTGCACACAAAGATTCAATCAATTTGATTTTAGCCATTACAGGTACTGAATATGCCGGCGTAAACGCCGCAGTATTTTCGGGAGAGAAAAAAAAAAAAAGTCGGGGTGCGGCGACAGAGAGAAAAAAAAAAATCAAGTCAAAACCAGCACAAATTTGCACATTTGGGACTACGAATGGTACAATTACTATACCACTATGGAACAGGTCATTTCCACACATCTTACCGACAATTTTACCTTGCATTGTTGACATGAAGACGCAAATAATCTTCCAAAAACAACATCTGCCGATAGATCTTGATCAAAGTTCGTGCCAGTGCATTGCAAAAGTAAAAGAAGGGGCCGTTTAACGCATCCAGCACGCAAAGTCGCCATTTTCAATCCATTTCAATGTATACACCAATCTACCTGTGTCGGCAAGGGTTCGACTCCCGATTTCGTCCAAATTTTTTTTTTTTTTTTTTTTAAAGGTCAAAATCGGGGGTGGGGCTTATACGAGGGTGCCGCGTTATCGCCGGCAAATACGGTAGTGGGTTATGATGTACACAAATGCTCATGTACCTGTTATAGCTCGTTTTATGTATGGTATTACCAAAAAAAATATAAAAAAAATTTTGGTTAGTCAGTCACTCAATAGTGTCTGAAAGTGAAGTCTAGAAGTAAACAGCTTTCCTTGCATAATTTGAAAACTTGGACGTTGCTAATGTTTAAATTTGAGAGATAGGAGTAGGACATACATGTACATGATATTTTTATGATTCCTGCAAAGTTCTCTAGAATTTGATGGTGGCTGCGAAAGAGAAAGTATCTTTAATACCTACAAAAATATGCAGCAGTACTGTCAAACATTTCTTATAAATGAAATCAGAATAATTCAATCCTTTTTTACCACACCATTTCCAGACATGAAATTTGCTTTATAGACAATGCTGGCACAAAGTAGCTTGTTTAGGGGAGGGGATGGATATACATGCATTTTTTTTTTTACCTTATGAATTTAGCAAGAGAGAGGGAGCAGGAGCCTCAGTTGGATACATTGACAAGATTTCAAATATATAGCCACAAACTAGACATTTATTTTTAGATAAAGTCCACTTACTGTAGTAATAAAGGCATATTCAGAAGAAAAAAAGGCCTTCATCAAGGGATAACTTTTTGATAATGGAAAGGGAAATTTAAGGGAATCTCAAAAATGTTAAGGTTGTGTGTTCGGTTACCGGTATGTTAAATCAGTATATATTTATATAGAACTGGCTAGAACCGTCATCAATAGGGTCACAAAGTGTCAGTCATGACTAGTAGGACGACAACGATGATATATTTATATCTTGTAATAATGTTACTGAATAAATGGTTTCTGCACCACCGGTCTGATTGCTAGCTGTAAAATTGTATTGAGCCTAAAATGTTGATAGTATTTAAGCACAAAGTTTGTTTAATTCTGGCTCGAACTCTTTTAATTTTTTTTAATGTGCTATCGCAGTGATGCACATCCAAGTTTCTTCAAATTAATCAAGTATTGTATGGAAAGATGTAACAAAAAAAAAAGTTTTTGAAATTGTCTTTGAACAGGTCTTTTTGTAAATACAATATTTCTTCTCACTTTTTTTTCAGCTGGAAAGTGGGGCTACCCACCAGTTGATGACTCCAAGAATGAAGAGGAGATGGACACCAGGGAGGACAAGCAGTCACCCAGAGAGACAGAAGAGGCAAACACTGTGAAAAGAGAGGAAGATCAAGATACCAAGGAGGATAACAAAGAACCTGTCTTGGCGAATACTGATAATGTAGAAGAGGCAAAGAAAGACAAGGCTAAGGAAGACAAGACAGAAAGTGTGACACAGATGGAAACGAACGAAGAGAAAACTGAAACCAAGACAGGTGATGAAGAGATGAAAATGGAAGTTGATGATCTTAAAGATTCAGCAGGAGAGCAGAGTGAGACGACAGGAGAAGGTGAATTAAGGACAGATGGAAATGCTGAGGCAGGACCTCACCTGGAGGCTTCAGGGAACCTTTCTGCTGGTTCCAGTAGTCAGGTAGAAAGTGCTGGGCATGGGTTGGAAAGTAAAGGTCAAGAACTGCATGCAGCTGGTGAGATCCAAAGAACTGATGAATCAGCTACCCGTGATAGCTTGGGGACTAGTGAGGTTGATCAAGATAAGAAGGCAGCAGAATCAATGGATGTTGGAGGTAAAGTTCTTGGAATAGTTGCCAAGAAACCGTCTCTTGTCATTGATGAGCTAGACATTTCCAATGCCTTGAGGAATCACACTGTTTACCGAAAGATCCCTTACAAATCTAGACTGGAAGGGCTCTTAGAGAGTCGTTCCAAACAGCACCTTGAGGAGACACTCAAGTTCCAGTCAGAGATTGGGAAGTATGCCAAAGAACAAAAGATGGTAGAGGAGAAGGAGAAGATGCTGAAGGTCCTAAAGGCAAAGCTTTCTGCTGGTGGAGACATCAAAGCTGTGCAGGGTGTAGTAGAGGGTATGAAGCAACAGCTTGAAGTCAGGAGAGCAAGAAAACCTCAGGTGTATCGTCCACCCTCTCAGTCCAATAAAGCAGCTTGTGATGCCAAAGTCAAGAGTGCAAAGGAACCTCTTCCTTCTCCAGAAGTTGCATCAACAAGTGCAATGGCAACCGTGATGGCTCCAATATCTAAGGAATCCACTCTTGTAGCTGTTTCAGCATCTGTCAAATCAGAAGTTTCTTCTTCTTCATTAATTACTTCAACACAATCAGATATGTTGAATGTTAAGAAAGGACAAGAACCGCTGTCGGGTAAATCAACACATCAACCTTCAATGAAAGTTGAAACGATTACGACAGAGGCACATTCTGCTTCATCGGCTGTTGCGCAGACTGACATTGCAAGACAAACTGTCAAAGAGGAACGCACTGCAACAGGCAAGACTGATCAATCTGTTAATACCAAACCTGAAGTGCCTTCAGCTCGCATTCCACTATTTGAACAATCATTTGGAGCTAAGGACAAAAAACTTACCAACAGTAAACCTACTGAGCAAGCTGACTTCAAAACTGAAAGTATATCAGATGTCCAGAAGCCACCTTTAACTCAACTTGCCAAATCTCCATCTACCTTTCAAGATGCTTACAAGAAAATGCTGACTAATACAGGTGTACAAATACGATCAGATCAGTTATCGGCTGAACAATCTGGCAGTAATCAATTGCAGAATGCACTTGATGTTCAAACTGGGGAACAAAGAGAAAATACGGCAGTTGCACCAGCTGTGGAAGTCGAGAATGCAGGGAAGAGTTTTGAGGAACAAGAACATATGATGGAGACCAGTGCCAAATCTTTGGAAATTACAACCGACGTACCTATGAAATCTGTCATGATAACAGAGGATACCTTGCAAGCTCAATCTTCAGAGGCACTTCCGTCGCAGACAGAACATGACATGAGTCAGGAAGATAAAAGTGAAGTTACTCTTAAAGAACCAGAGCCTCTGAAATCAGTCCTATCTTCTGATCAGCTTTTACAAGGTGAAACTGGAGAGGCACCTTCACTGCATGTGGACAGTGACACGAGTCAAGATCAACAGAATAAGATTGATGCTTTTGTTACAGACCCACAGCCGATGGATCAGCAACCCTCTGAAACACCCTGCGCAGACAAGCAAGAAGATTTACTCTTGGATGCATCATGCCAGTCCTTAGCACCTACTATGGAAACAGATCATTCCTCTCAAGAGCTAGAACCCACAAAGGACAATCTTCTGCATCCTGAGAAGCAAAACTTTGAGAACATGCAGCACAATCACTTGGATGATGCTTCAATGTCAAAGGAAAAGGGAGATGGTATATCCATGGATTCAGAACATCATGAAAGTGGGCTTTCACAATCTGAAGCAGGGGAAACAAGTTGTGGTGGTGAAAGGACTAAGCAATCTCTTCCAAATACTGAAGTGCTTGGAAGTATGTCATCATCATCCAGTGGTATTGGAGGCTCAGGAAATGAAAGTGTTGAGGAAAATGCAAATTCTCTGGGATCAAATTTGTCTACTTCAAACAATAACAGCAACATAGTCGCTTCCGGACCCATCCATTCCTCAGAACATAATGCAGTTCCACAAGAGCCAAAGTGTGAAGAACTTTCAGCGCAGGAAAACTCTAATGTGCAATGTGTTGAAAATACAAGTGTAGATGTAAACACAAGTACTACATACACTTCCGAGGCTGTGACACAAGAGTATGTGAATTGTGTAGATGGTTCTCTTTCTAATGAGACCAACGAGAATACCAAATTAGCCATTGACCATAACAATGTTGATGGAATTGTGAAAGATGTGATGCCTCCATTGCAAGGTGATAGGGCTAAACTTAGTGCTGACCAAGAGGAAATAATAAACACAAAAGACATTGAAGCAAAGGCCATTGTGGACAGTGAAGAACAAAAAGCGGATGAAATGTACTTCCATTCACATGATCCTTCTGAAAGAACTGTAAAGGAACATGGTGTGGATGTAAGGTTAACAAGCAGTTTACCTGAAGAGACGGAGCCAGCAACAATACCAAAGCGTGAGCATGTCATGGATACAGATCTTGATCCCATCTCACAAAGCACAGGAGATGAAAAGCCAACTCATGCACTGAGTGACAATGCAGTCGCTGGCGCATTGCCAGATTCGGCTGACATCAAAATGATGAAGACAGAAAACGTTGCTGTTGTGGGTGATACAGAACAACAGAGTTTGAAAACAGTACAGGAGTGTACTGTGATGGAATCAAAGCAATCTGTTGAAAGTACAGAGATAGCTGCAGGTCCCCCAGCAGTAGTCAAGTTTGAGGAACAAGAGAACACAATGAAGACAGAACCTGTAGCTGTTCCTTGTGACATGAAACAACAGGGTGAACCTCTTGTGAACAAGCATTCTGATATTGCATTGACAGCGTCTGTTGAAGGTACAAACATAGCTGCTAGTGCTACGGTAAGCAATGCCTCACCAACACAAAGCAGGGGATCAGATGTGAAAGCTGAAGATGTTGGTTCTCCTGCAATAACATCCATTGATGCTACATCACCACAAGTGGCTTCCTCCAAAACAGAGATTGAGACTCCTAGTGAACCGATGGAAGTTCAGGATTCAAGTGTAACAAGGACTAACGTGTCAAACAAGAGAAACTCAGAGCAAAACGATTCACACGTGGAAAGCCCCATGGAGACAGATACTGTATTGCCAAATGACAGAGTATTGAGTAGTCTAAAAGTAACTGGATTTGAAGAAAAGAAAGTCCAAGTGACCTCTGAAATTAGACAGTCCAAAGAAATCCAAGCTTCTGAAAGTAAGGTTATCAATACAGCTGGCATGGGCACTGTACAGGATGTTCCTGCAACTACCATCTCAGTTGTTGTGACAGAAAAATCAGAGACCATCATGACAACTGTCACAAAAACCACTACCACAACAACCACATCTACTATGATCAGCCGTGAATTAAGAGATCTCATTGCCAGCAACACCGTCACAACAACCAAAACAGAGAGTCTTGTGAGCAAGATTGACACCTCAGTCACCCAGACCATGATTCAGGCAGAGATCATCAAGCTACAGAGTGCTCTGCAAGATGAGTTAGCGGCCATTCCAAAGCAACGAAGAACCAATGATCGTGTGCGCCTTGAAAAAGGACCAAAGGGCAGGCGCTCCATCAAGCGCCTAGCCAAACCCTTGCCCATCTGCTACATGTTCTCCACTCGAAGTAGGAAGAGAAGCATTTTGGTGTTGCCTCAGCACAATCTTAGGCGCCTCAGCAGGCGTGGAGGTAACCTTGAAGTGGAGGGCTACATATCCAACACCAAGAATGTGGGTGACTTCTGGCCTTACCCTTGCGCCCGTCCATCCTTCAAGATCTGCTGGAGGTATCGTCTGCAGACTGTAAAGTCCTTATCTGCTGTGAGTCTGCTGCTTCGTACCTTGTGGGCTTGCATACGATGGGACGACCTCAACATCAAACCACCCAACAATAATGGTGTGACCATCATCAATACAGAGAGGGAGAGGATCACATCAGAGATTATAGATCGCCGTGACGTTACTCCAAGTGGTGTCAAATCTCAGTACTTGGTGCGCAAGACGATTGTACCCAAAGAGACTTCCATCTCCACTCCAGGTAAAATAACCCTCACTTTCCAACTTTTATCGGCCTTTACTGATTTCAATCTTAAAATTGTTATCAGGCTTCTAGAATCAAAGTTCACAAAATGAAGGAAAACAAAATCTGTGAAATTAACATCTTGTCATATGTGTTTAGGAGATCCTTAAAGGTAAAAACCAGTTTTGGAAATGCCCCCCTCTCAAAAGGAAGCTCTTATTACCAATCATGTGAAAGAATATGTTTTGAATAATATGTGATGATACACATATCGCGCATGTGTCGCGTATGTGTCGCGTATGTTTCGAGTAGTCCCATATACCTCTTTCTGTGTACAGTGCTTAGAACTTTACCAAGACTGGGCCAAATTTCTTATCATTTTGATGATTCCAGAACCTTGCAGTACACACCAATGCTTATGTACTTGATGATCAACCTTTTCTGATCGATTCCACAACGTTTCTTTCACAATGCAATCGCATGACCAGAACTGGTCTTTAACTTTGAGAACTACAAAATCAATCTTGCCCTCATCATTATAAATCCTTTACAAATAATTCATGTTTGCACGTGCATTAGCGCATATTTCTAATGCACTAGCTTCAAAGCATGAATTATTTGTTTTATAAAATGGGTCTATAATATGAAAATAAAGTAGAAAAACAAGTGGAAAACCTGATAAAAATTCCAAGAATTGCATAGCCATTAGCGGCTGCCATTTGCTCTGAATGACATCACAGTAGAGTTGCACAGCCCAACAGTGCAATGCACATCTCAGTGTGTGCATCAATGTCCGCCAATTAAAACTACATGTACATGCATTTCATCACGCCTTCTATTTTTGTATATGCTAGAGACGTGCATCTCAGCCATGCATTATCGCTTTTAGCCAAGGTTTATCACTTTGTGATGGGAACTTTTGCTCGGTAGGTGTGGTAGGAGAGAATGATGTACGGTCTCTTGGGTTATTTTAATGATTAGATGCCTACATTTTCGAACCTATTATATAACAAAAGTTAACACAAAGCTGTCTTATTCTAATGAGTGCAAGATGAAGAAAAAAATCAGTTTGTATTTGGTCAGAGATACAATTTTATTGTTTTTGTATATGATTTTACACTACCATGTGTACATGAAAAAAGCTATGTTGTAATTTTTTATTTTTTTTTATTTGTCACTATGTATTCAATTTTACGATGCTCGGAAGATCTGTAAAAATGCATGCTTTCCTTTATTGTGTAATTTAGTATTAATTCTGAGGTTATTCATAAAGTATAAACTTTCATTGACAGAGATTCACAAACCCCAGCGATCTGGTCTGAGATCCAGCGTCACACCATCACGAAGAGTAGTCCCAGAGAAGCCTAAAGGTCCGCAGACCATCGAGGTATGGGTCCCTGAGGAAGAACTAGAACTATGGGAAGTCCAGCAGTTCTGTGAAAGGTAAGATGGCGCCCGTAAGTCTTTACATGGTCAATGACATTGACAATTTTATCTTAGTTGAGTACAGTACCTCAGTTACACCACCAAAGTGACTACAAACTGATTCTGAATCTACTCACTGTAGTATATCCAGTTACATTGCATTACAAGATTTCTTAGTTGTGTACTTAATAGAGAGACTCAAATTTGACAAGTAAACTAGCATTATCTGCTATTGATGAAGCTTCATTCGTACTAAGTGCTGTATGGAGTACTTCAAAACGTCTTGGAGTTGTACTTTGTTGTTGTTTTATATTCTGTGATATTTATTATGCTCCATTATTTTCTTTGAAATTAAATGGGAAGAAACAAATTAAGACAAGCAATGTTTTATTTTTATCCCGCAGGCAACTGAAGCAACAAGCCAGTGAGAAATACAAGGAGAAAGAAGCCAGGGAAAAGGAAGCCAAAGCATTAGCTCTCAGGAGTACTCACAACAAGGAGAATGAGACTGCTGTCAAGCTAGCCGTGACGACCAAGGGTGGTAGCAAGGTAGCCATACCGACCCTCAACAAGGGCACCAAGTCCGTAGCTGAGCAGGTTAAACAAGAGTTAGAGGAACAGCTCAGACTCCAGAGGATACAGATGCAACAGGTTAGATAGCAAAGAAAACATGATGTTGATATGATATATGTGATATATTTGTAATGTAATCAAGTCTACGGCTCTTCATTAAGGAAGTAGACTTCTGTTGAGATGTTGGTATTCATGATTCTACAGATTATGCAGTCTCTCAAAGAAAAAAATTGTTGGATCCACGGGGTGGAAATGAAATGCAGTAATATTAATGGCAATAAGTACCTAGAACATATCATTTTCCTGTTATCTTCAAAATACTTGTGATTTTATGTTTTTATCTACCTTGTATTTGAGGAAAATTTCTTGAGCAGCATAAGTAAAAAATTGTAATATCTTGCCTTTTTGTCCCCCTCTCTCTCTCTCTCTTCTGTAGAAGCGAATTGGTGTAGCCAGCGGTGCCAAGGTGATTGTAACGCTTGCCAAGCCAGGAACCTCTAAGACAACCATCTCTATGAGTAATCTGGCTTCAATGGCAACCAAGAATAAAGGTCTGCCTCCTGGTACTACCATACAGTACATCTCTGGACCTGGTGGAACTCAGCAAGTAAGTGAAATCAATTACCACACTAGATGGTTCAAAGTCACTTATTACTCCCTTGCCTTTCATGGCAAGAACCAAAACATGCCATTCTGCAGCTATTTCTCTGATTTATTTTGTTGGGGAACGGGCTCAGATGTATTATTGGAGGAAAGTTGAATTGTGATGGTACAGGTGGTTAAGGAACCCATCTGTAAAGAGGCAAGCAACATGTGATGTTTTGTCATTCCTGCATTTATAGGCCCAAATAAAACTGTAAAGCATTTAGAGAGGGTATTTCTTATTAAGCGCTCCATTAGTGCAGATTTATTATTGTGAAGGGTTATATCAGTATCACATTATCCATAGTGGTAAATATCACCTGTCAGCTAACTAGCCCTTTTGACTTGCCCATTTTCCATACCCTTAAATGATCTCTTTCCCTTCTCCCACCCACCTCCACCAGGCACGCATCGTCACAGCTAACAACCCCTCAACCCCAGGCCAGGCCCGTTACGTCATCACCAACTCCCCAGGCGCTGGAGGTGCCGGTACCCTGAAGGTAATCAAGCAGATGCCTTTACCTGGTGTCAGCAGCAGCACCGGTGGGCAAGCCACCACCATCATAGGCCCCAGTACTCCAGGCAAGGTCACGACCATCATACCTGCCGGAATGCAGCAGGGGACACCAGGAGGTAATGTGCCTATCGGGATAAAGGTGCAGACTCCTACCACTACAGGGGGTGCTACTACCGTG
The DNA here is from genome assembly GCA_003118195.1 of Hemicentrotus pulcherrimus. NCBI lineage: Eukaryota > Metazoa > Echinodermata > Echinoidea > Camarodonta > Strongylocentrotidae > Hemicentrotus > Hemicentrotus pulcherrimus. The sequence continues at coordinate 272,034 of BEXV01000272.1, read as the reverse complement.
GCTGCAAGCACTACTCCAGTACAGGGTGAGTTCCCTCTATTCGATCAAATCATTTGTCAGGTGATATGTTTCACTCGCAAAAGTCTGAGAGTATCTTAATTTCTGGATGCCTCCCACAATCATGCCCACCAGTTAGACCCTCGTAAATCTACCTATACCAAAACATTGCATTTATAACACAAAGCAGAATGATGTGTTACTATTAGGCATACTTTGTGAAGAAATAGTTAATTTTGATTCATAACTCACTTATATACACTGAGTACCGGTAGATTAAGAAAAACGGATCAATTAAATACCACTCTCCCTGTCAGTCAAATTCAAACCAACGTCTTTTCTGAATTTCTAAATGTCTATGCATTGTCCAATGTCCAGTGATATGAATTTGTCATTCATTCTATCACTCCCTTATGTATTTTCCCTTGACTTTGATTCATTATTGAATTAATAATGATAATAATATTCCGCTTTTATGAAGTACTTAATACATCAATGATGTCACTAATGCTATGGTCACATCACCCAAAAGTACCCTGCTCGGCGGCCGAGCGGCGAGTTTTTAACCAATTCTGCCAGGCGGCTGCCCGGCCACCGAGCGGCGATCGCCCAGGCACCGCTCGTTTTTAGGGCATCGCTCGGTCGCCGCTGAAGTTTTAGCGCGGAGTTAAAATTTGGGCGGCGCCTGCTCACTTTTCACTCGTCGCCCAAAATACGCTCGGTGCCTGGGCGGTTGCCGCCTGGCATCGACTAATTGCTGGGCGATGCCTAAATTCCAGCAGCGACCGAGCAGGCTACTGATCGGTCGGTCGCTGCTCAGATTTGTGACCATAGCTTTAGCGCTTTACAGATATATTATTTCCCCGGTCATCGGATTCAGGCTTGTTCGCACACAATGTATGCAAATACTTAAGACCTTTTCTCTCTTCCATGGTATAGGTCAGCCCCAGTTGACCGGTCAAGCCCAGGTCTTCAGCAACCAAGCCCAGGTCCTACAGGTAGGGGGTCAGAAGTTTGTCATCACGCCAGCCCAGGTCCAGGTCCAAGGAACAGGCCAGATGATCCCAGCCCAACTCATTCAGACTCAGACCAGTCAAGGAGCAGTCTTACAGAGACTGGTCTTGACACCCAATGCTGCTCAAGGTAAGTCTGATTAGACAATTCAATTATTTTTGACCTGCTTCTGTGTAATGCTCGAAATATGGCGTAACAATTAAAGCTATTCAGAATTTTCTGTGAAGGGTAAATTTGAATTAATGTTTTAAAATATAATTCAGCTAGTTTTTAAATTTCAGTTGAAGATGAGTGATATTGTGCAAAGACTGGTGTTTATTTCTTTCTTTTTTTAAGGATTTTCATGGGTTAAATGTTTTAGTCCTTGATCTAAATCATGGGAAAGGAAACTTCTTTATTCAGATTTGATGATGAAGATGTAGGTCTTTAGTGACAATTATTCATTTTTGTCTACTGTTTTAAAGGGTTGAGAGACTGGGCTTAAATAATTTATTATCATATGCTGTATTGTGACTATTTTCTCTAACAGGATCTACTCCTGGAAGCATACCCCAGGTGAATCTGCAAGCAGCTGTTCAGGCAGTACAGCAGACCCAGCAAAGCCAGAAGCAACAAGCAGCAGCAGCTGCCGCAGCTGTTACTACCATCACTGCACCAGCAAACCTGGTGGCTCAGAAACCTGTCCAACAGCCCCAGATTACGAAGGTCAGTATGGCTATGGTTGGGTGTAAGCATGGTGTAAGGTGGTGATGGTAGTGTTTGGAAAGAAGATGCCATAAAAATGCATATTATTGCAATGAATGAATGCTGATTAGCAACTCTAATCAACGGGGTAATAATGATTACAATGTAAAGCACTTAAAAACGTAGAATATAGCTTTATACAAATGTAACTATTATTATGATAAGGTGTATTTTTAAAGGTATGACTGCACATTTTAAGTTTATAAGTTGTGATGTCAGGTAGCTCAGCTCCTTATTGTTCTTGTTATCAAAGCATTTTGGAAATAGATGTGTATATAGTGTTTTCATGGAATTTTCTATGGTATTCAAGCTTTAGAAATTATCCGTCATAGATGTTTTTAAACTCTAGTCCAGGTCTTTATTTGAGTGTAAGAAAGATCTAATGAAATTTTGCTATCTTCTTTCTATCCACATTTAGATTGCCAGTCTACCACAGCAGCCTCAGATCACCATCAAATCCCATACCCTAAACACCAGCCAACCCCAGGCCAAGCCCATCCGCCTGGCCCATACCCAGGGTGATAACCTGCTCTTACAGAAGACTTCATCTGGAGTGTCCCCGGTAAGACCAGGGGTGCAGGTAGCAGCAGCATCGGTTGCATCCACAAGTAGTACCGGGGTGGTAGGAGGAGGAGGCCAGGTTCTATCTGCTCTCACTCCTCAACAGCAGGTGAGAATAGTTGCCATGTGATTGGAAATTCTACTCAATTGTCTTGCCAGTATACTATAAGAATAACACCTCCACCCGATACCCCTCCCCCCCCCCCCGAAAAAAAAAGAACGATAAGAAAGTATCTACTTACGGCATAATCATCTTCATGTTTAGGGAAATTGTTGACAGTATGAGAGTGTTAATATCAAACTGCATCATCGTCATAACTTAATGCTGTAATTGCACGTAATGTTTACCTCAAGGGGCTTTGAATACGATGCTCAAGGTGTTTCATTCATGACCTCTTTTTGCAGGTGAATCTAATCAAACAGCAGCTGGAGCTTCTCCAGAAAGCTAAACAAGGTCAAGGTCAAACACCGTTAGCAGCCATTCAAGCTCATAAACAGTTCACCCCTGATCATCTCAGGGTATCGATAAAGGTACCTTAATACAAGTAGTGACTGTTTGGAGGGGCATGGTCAGAACTATTGCCCTAGGTGGTGTTGGAGCTGTGCTATGCCCACAGATGAAAATGAGAGGCATAGTACAGTTTAAGATCACTAGGGTTATAGATTTAATCATGGTCTTAACAAATAAGCACAGTCAAACATGTCTTGCAGGCCACCTCTATATATAAACGCTTCCTGTCCATAGTGGTCACATATATTGCCTCCCTCTAGAAGAAAACATGTGTTGAAGAAGGCCATCTGTTTACATTGACCACTTTATATGTTTCCCTCGTTAGATTTATTACAGACCTGCCAACCTGTACGATTTAGTCGTATTTCTTACCATTTTTAGAAGCAAATACGACGGTACGATTTTCCTCAATAAAATAGATTATTTTTTTTTTTAAGAATTTTTTTTTTCTTCTCCCAATTCTGTCCTGTAATATCCTACAAGCATCTCATATTGGCAATTTGGGGATGTTCATTGATTCATCAAACACACCAGTATTGACAAAATCATGCATATTCAACCAATGATCCATTAAAAAAATTCTTTATGTGTAGGAACTGTTAGTGGCATTGATCCGCTTAGTAGTCCGTGTTTATTTTTAAGAATACAACTATTTTCAGTAAAATACAACTTTTGGGATTAAAGAAGCCTGTTTTTGGACTCCAGAGGTTGGCAGGTTAAAGGGATTGGGTAGTCAGTTTCCATGTGCAGAAGGCCGTAATTCGCTGACTCCAGACTTGGTGGAAATACCATTAATGGGAGTACAAATCTGTACACAGCAAACCCGTTGGCCCATCAAAAATTACCTCCTAGTATTTCGGAGCATGGTCGAAGGTTCTTCGGGCAAAGGAAAAGCAAAGCATTACATAAGGTCTAATGGTCATAAAACTCAAGGCTAACCCTGGTTGATTGACAACACCTGTTATTGGGTAAACACCCGAACAGTGTCGAATTCCCCATGAGAGCTGACTTCTATGTGACTTTAATAGACAGGTTTTAATATTGTGTTGTATAACTGCATTCCATGAGTAGATACAAAATTTTGATTTCTTCAGTCTTTGCTGTGCATTTTTGTGAACATGTAATTACAGTCAAACCTTAGGGGCCACCTCTCCTTAGGGGCCACCTGTCTATAATGGTCATCTGCATGTATGTTGTTCCCTCTACAACCTGTCTAGAAAGGCAATCTGTCCACATTGGCCTCTTTTCATGTATGCATTGGGTAGCCTTAATAGACGGGTTTGACTGCAGTTACAGTGAATTACAAAATCACAAGAAGGTGTTGCTATAGAGTGTTATTGTTTTTAATTTTGCTTGCATGGCATGGGAGCATGAAAATGTGCAAAGAACTGAACATGGGCTTTGATCTGTCTTTCTTTCTTTCTTCCAGAGTAAAGAAGCTGCTAACAGGCAAAAGAAGCGACAACAAATGCAGGAGCAGTTTCACAAACAGTCTAAGGAGAAGGAACAAATTCAAAGGTAACAACCTACCTTTCAATTGTTTACTATTTCATTAATGACTTAGCAGACAGTTAAAAGTGTCTAAAGGATAAGATAAGATTTTACCACTTGAATTGGCGACATGTTAAGTGTTGTTTGAGATCTGAAATATTGTGAACTATTTTTTCTCTGGTTCTTAGCCCTCCTGGCATTTAGAAGATCGCATGAAATTTAGCTCAAATTCATTATGATGCTCTTTTTTATTTATCTGGTTGTATTATGATATTGTATTTTGATATAAGCCAGTTTTATATGTATCACAGAGTACCTTGTGTTTCAAGCTCTCACTTGATGTTGGTCCCTGCAGAAATGTATCATGTCAGATGGTGATGAAATCGATGTTGGATCGCATCGAGAAGGAGGAGAGACAGAGTCGGAAGAGGAAACACCAAGCCTTGAGACAGGAGAGGGAGGAGAGTAGTAAGAAGAGAGCCATCCTAGAGAACCATAAAGCTAGGCTCAAAGAAGTCATCCTTCTCAAACGGAACCAGCTGGAGAGGAGACTCAAGATGGACGTCTATGTAAGGATCCAAGAAGTGTTCAGTTCATTGTTGTCAGTCTGATAAACGATAGAATTTCAGTATTCATGCAAAATTTGAAGCGTCATACTGTGTAAATAATGTTTTTTTTTAAATTTCTATGGACATTTTGTGCTGTTGTGATATGATCACTTATGATTAGTAAACAATCATGATTATATGAATGTTTACTCAAGACAATATCATTAGTATTGTTGAGGAAAGTATGGATGGTCTTACAAACATTTGAACATTTGAAATGAGTGAATGTCATCCTAGATTTAAGGAGAATGGTACATCTTAAAACAAGAATGCAGAACTTGTGTCAGAAATGACCAGGAATAATCAATTATCATTGTTATACATGTTTAATCATGCAAACAATATTCTTTATTCTTGCAGAATGAAGTCCGAAGAGAGAGGTGGGCCGAGAAGAGGAGAGAGAAGGAAACCCAGGGCCTGATCAAACCTAAGAAGGTTAAGACAGATGAAGCAGCAAAGGCCGCCACCGCCACCACCACAACCACCACCACATCCAAATCAGTCAATGCCAAAAAGACATCAGCGGCAACAGCTGCTCGAAAGAAGATTGCTAAGGCTAAGGCCAGGAAGAAGATAAACGCAAGGAAGAAGTCCAGGGCAACCGCCGCTGCCAAGAAGACGCAGCCTCCTGCAGCAGCGGAGACGAAACAAGAGGAGAATGTATCTAGCCTCATTACAGAGACGATGCAGGAAGGTGATGTTGAGGCTGCTCCTGCAGCGACCAATTCAACGGCAGTTGCCCCTGCAGATGGTGATACCCGGCTCTACTGTATATGCAAGACTCCATATGATGAGTCCAGGTAGGTTGTTTGTTTACTAATGTAACAGAAAATATCTAATTTCTTCATCTATAGCACTGTGTCATCAAATGGGATGAATACTTACTACTCATATGACTTTTACAATATTGAGGAAAGAGATTCTTTAATTGACTTATGAATTTTATTCTTTAGTGAATTTACCCTATGTTTGTTGTTTCTTGAATTCAGCATCATATGGCAATCAATAAAAAAGAAAGCCTTTTTATATGTTTTAAATCTAAGCACAAGATGATGACAGCTTATGTTATCTGACTTCTAATCAAGCAAATACATGTGTATGCCTCTTAAGTACTCAACAACAGGGACCTGTGGCTGTAAGACCCACCCGATGGACTTAGTAATGCTGATTAATGCCTTGACAAGGAGGACTAGTGTAACAACTTGGTTTTGAACCCTAGACTTTCCGTTAATGGGATTCATTGCTGCTCTTCTACAGAGCCATGGTTCTCTCTCCTCCAATGTAGGTTCAGCCTTCACTATGAACATGACGGACAAAGAAAGCGGACAAAATATACAGTTCCTCAGGTAGACAAAGGAACATTCCTTCACTGCTATTACGTAAAAATGTGTAGAACAGGTGTTACATGCATATTCACCTTTTTACATAATAGCAGTGAAGGGATGTTCCTTTGTCCACCTGAGGAATTGTATATTTTGTCCGCTTTCTTTGTCCGTCATGTTCATAGTGCTTGTAGCCATATGTTGTCAAGTTACAAGGACTAGTCCCTCACTCATGATTGTTTTCCTCCTCTCCATCAGGTTTTACATCGGGTGTGACGTGTGTCAGAACTGGTTCCATGGGACCTGTGTCAAGGTCTCGGAGAAGACGGCAGCGGACCTCAAGGAATATGTGTGCGGTGAATGTAAGACAAAGAAACAGGAAACAGAAGAGGAGCTATACTGCCTCTGCAAACGACCCTATGATGAAGCACAGTAAGTCCCTCTTTCCTCATGTCAAGTCGCCCTTGTCCTCACTGATTATATGTCTTTGTAACAGAGAGAAGGAGATGTATCATCTCTCGAGAGCTGGAATGTCTTTGAATCATATCAATTTACGCCGAGTTAATGCACTTCTGGCTCCAACAGACAATATAGCTAGAGATTCCTTCATACTATTGTGACTAGCATTTAGTTGCTACTTATGGATCTCAATACTGACAGTTCAATACTATTTATAATTATATAATTTATAAAGAGTTGGATAGCATCATATATTTGTCATGCTGTAGTTTAGATTTTTGCTTGGGTCCTGTAGTAGGATGCTAACCCTAAGACATCTTATTGAATCCATCATCATTTTGTAGGTTCTACATTGGTTGTGACCGATGCAACGATTGGTTTCACGGCCACTGTGTGGGTATCTCTCAGGATGAAGCAGAAAGCATTGAGAACTACATCTGCCCGGGCTGCAAGACTACCACCATACAGAACCTGGCTAAACAGAAGACCTTGACGGGCAAGGACTATGATCATCTCAAGAAGATGCTGAGACAACTCCAGGTGAGTGGCATCAGGGTTCAATGCCCTCATCGAAACCCCGGTTTAGCCTATTTCAGATACGACTTGGCAAAACCACAACATTTTAAATAAAAGAGGCCACGTGAAGTTGATACGCTTCACCTTGTTGTATCTTGTAAGACAGAGCTAAGAGAATATTCATAGGAGCTTTGTTGCAGAGAGTTGCCATTCATTAAAGAGAAACTCCAGTAACGGTAAAAAAAGAAAATTAATTTTCACAGAATCAAACGAAACTTACACTGAATGTTCAAGATTACAAATAAATAACATGTGCCAAACAATTTTGGAAGAAAATGTATACTGGCTGAGTAATGAGCATAGAAAGACAAGGAAATCGAGGTAGTACCAACCCCGACACCATGTGTGTTGTCCCATATATAGCTTTCTGTGTACAGTGCTTGTTACTTAACCAAGACTTGGTCAAATTTATTATGATTTTGATGACTCCAGACCCTTTCAATGCACACCAATACTTACATGCTACATGATCAACTGTTTCTGATCCTTTCACACCTTTTCTTTCACAATGCAATCGCAGTACAGTACTAAAGTTTAGCTTTAACACATGTTAACAAAATATGCCTTTTTTTAGTGGTACATGGTTTACCACATTGCTGTCCTGTTTCCTTTGAGTGTTTTTGGACAAGAAATTTGTATTTGGGCAAATGACCTGATGATCACATCGCTTCCTGGTTAGCAATATCTTCAGCACATCCGAAAGCATCAGATATTTCAGTTGTTGAGTTTAGCACAGCGATAGTACTCTTGTTTTATTGGTCAGTTTACTGAAAAGCTTACATGACTTGGTCTTTCTTTTTCTTTTTGTTCGTGTTCTTTAATGTCTTGCAATTTAGAGACCCTAATTGGCTTTAAACTCTTGTTCTATATAAAATGACATGTCATTCTTTCTATTGCAGAGTCATAAGATGGCATGGCCTTTCTTAGAACCAGTCAGTGAGTTGGATGCAGCTGATTACTATGATGTCATCAAAGATCCAATGGGTAAGGTTCCTTCCTCTCAAGACGATCTGGGTTTTTTGTATTCATTAACTTGTCTTTCGTTCACCGTCTATTTCTGAAACCGTTGTTTATTGTTATTAACATTTCATAATTTTGTTTTAATATTTGCAATGAGATGTAATGCGATCAGTGCTTAAATGACAAGCAGATGTTTCCAGAATCAAATATCAAATCAGCTTGAAATATATCTGAAAAGCATTCTCCCTTCCCCTTCAAAAAAGGAGATAAAACACACAAATGAATAAACAAATAAATAGATAAAATAAAATCCTCCCCTTCCCCATTGGAACAAGCCTTAATGTTATTTTAATTAATTTGTCTCTCAGAAATGTATGAATACAGATGTTATAATCAGATCTTATTTCCTTTCATTACAGATCTCTCAACGGTGGATGACCGCCTGAAGAACAAGCACTACGTCAAACTGAGTGACTTTGCCGCTGACATTGGGAAGGTCTTTGACAACTGTCGCTTCTACAACCCCACAGACACACCTTACTACCAGTGTGCTGACGTCCTGGAGAAGTTCTTCATTCAGAAGATGAAGGCTCTCAAGTGAGAGGGCAATCTGTAAATAGACCTTGATTCCTTAATTATCTTTCATATTTATGCCAATTCTTTGTTTTTTATTTCCCTTCCAAGAAGGCTTTCCTATGTATGGCTGATGTGTAGTATGTATATTAGTTTGCCCCAACCCCTACCCCATCCTCATCCCTTTTTGTATCCTTATTTTTCAATGCAACATATTCTTGTGTACATTACTTGAGGTACAGTATGAATTGAGGTATATGGGTAATATAGACAGTATTTATATTTTGATTTGCTGATTTAAGTCATACTTTGTATTTTGTTTTCAGTTTTAGACTTGTCTGTGCACATATTTTCCTGTTAATGCTACATGTACATGGATGTAGTTGTACATGCATGTTCAATTGATGTATGTCTTCAAGGGGAATCTTACATCATTTGACGGTGATGTAGAGTAGTACCTAATATTACAATACTTGTGTGGGATGTGCGTGATGTATTCATATTACGAGTCAATGCACCCAAGTACAAGATATCAATTTTATCAATCTGGCATTGTCTCTATCATGTGGAACATTGTGATGCCCTAATGGATGAAGTTATGTGTATGCCCCAAGCAAAGGAATATAAGGGCTCTCAACGCGATGACTCTTCAATTCTTTAATTCCTTTATGCTTAATGCAGGAACCACCCGGTTCCCGTAGGTATCCAGTTAATTAGATGTCAATGGTCATGATGACAGTTTTTCACTGTGTCCTGCTTAACAAGGGTCCGTAAAAAATCATCTGTGGCCAAAACAGTTATTTTGGTGCTTAAATTCTAACAACATTGCCATTTGCTGTGAGTGTTATTCTGGAGATTAACCCAATCCACCGACTGTTT
>BEXV01000272.1:204231-262073 GCA_003118195.1 Hemicentrotus pulcherrimus | reverse complement strand
CCCCCCCCCCCCCCTTTATTTTTGGTTCCTGAAAGCAAAGTGGAATTTCTTTGTGCATGTTCATTGCCACCCTGCTTTATCTTTTTTTCTGATTTTAATCAAGTCAAAATTTGCATGGAAAATGAGGTTCTGCATGGTACAATGATTAGAAGTGGCTTCATAATAATGAATCGGTATATTTGTATGTCGGTCAGAAGGGCAGAAACACCCATTTTAATTGTAGTCCTAGACCGTTTGATAGGACTAAGAAAAAGTTGTGAAATACAAATTTGCCACAAGTCTTCATATCCACGCAATGTCTGGAGAACTCCCAGATAATGGAGATGGTGCACACATTGTGTAAGGTGGTGAATCCTGATGGCCATGGTAAATATTTGAAATGCTTGAACTGGCATTGATTGTCTAATTCTTACAAATAAATGCTTTATTGCAGGTCAAATGAAATCTGTTACATCTCCTCCTTCATGAAGGACTTGCACTTGATTTATAGAAATATTGTGAGTTTTTTCACACATCGCACACTATACCATCCTCCTGCAATCTGATTTTCAAGTAAAGTTGCAATTACAATAAATACAGAAATAAATAAACACCATCTTCTAGATTTAGGTTCGAAACACTGACAATCAGAATATAAGTGCATTTAAGCCTTCTAGTCAGAATAATAACCGAATCGGCTTCAAATTGTTGAAAGTCGCACCGCTGGTATGATGTTGATACGACTCTGAGCCGATTTACCTTTTCCTCCTCCAATGAATCTTGATATCCCTTTCAATTTAAATCTTATTAAAGGTAATACAAAGTTTGGGGAATTTTTGAAAATTTGGTGGATAATGATTTTTTTTTACAATTTTGATATATTTGGATGCCTATGTGGATGTATAATAAGCTCTAAAAAAATTAGCCCCTATAACACTTCTGCTTTCGAGAAAAAATGAAAATTAACATTTATCTGTGCTCCCGATAAATTTTGATAAATTTCAAATAGCGCAATATGGCCGTACAATGGTAGCTAAATTCTGAAAATTTCAGAATATTTAGTTGTGATATATACCTACCAAACGGGAATAGCTTATCGGTCAAAATTGGTCAAGAAACATTGCTTTATAGCTTAATTAATAACTTGACCCTGAGAGGGCGCTATACTACATAAAGAGTTTGTTAGTAATAATTTCATAACTTTAGACCCGATTTCAACCGCGACAGCGATCACTGCATATTGTAGGATCGCATATGCTTCCAATATGTTCATTTGAACCAAATTCATGACCCCATACCAAATCTTTGTATTACCTTTAATCACAGACTACTCAGATCAAAGGTCTTTAAGATTTTAGAAGTTTGAATGTTTATATCAAGTGCTACTGTCAATTTTTCCCAAATCGGATCGTAATCGGATCGTATAGTGTGTGATTGGCATAAAGAATATTATAAGAAAATAAATTTTGAGAATTTTCAATGACGCTGCTTTCTTAACTAAATTAGAGTAAAGTAGACAATCATAAATGACTTTCAATCCCCATAATATCACTAAAATATTAATACTGAAACATGTCATGCTGAATGCTTTATAATCAATTCGATCAATTTTATTCAATGTATTTATTTGTCCAATGCCATTCAACAAGGACAATTGGTTTGCTCACCTGTAAAATAAAGGCTCAGACAAGGTTTACAAAGAACAGAAATATGATACAAAACATCAATACAATTTGATAATAGTCATACATAATAATGATAATTGTTTGTGTAATGTTGCTCCATGTGTATTTTCATTGCATTGTTTTATCTTAAAGCCACCACATCATAGATAAGTGAAAGGTGTGATCTTTTTTGACAAAGATTCTCCTAACTCTGTATTGAGCTTCAGAATTGTATAGCGTTGTATAGGAAGGATTGGCATTCGTCCAATGGGAAACATTAGGATGAAAATTAGAGAAGAAATGGAATAAAATTGTGTACATGACAAGTCTCTTAATACTCAAATCTCAATGGAATTTCTGTTTGTGTTTGTACATATATTTTGTGGTAAATAAAGCACATACTCTGTATTAAATAATTTCTATTTTTGAACATGGATGTACAAACGTAAGTAAATAAACACTTATGAATACAAATTTATGGTGTATACATGTATATAACAAGATGCACAATTTTTTGTTAACTGATGACCATTGTCCTAAACTAGAAAGCCGCTTTGATCCTAAAAGGCAGCCTTTAAACTGAAATCATGGAAATTTGTGTATTTTCTTTTGGACACATTAATATTTAATGATTTTTGAGAAATGCCTTATTTGAAGGAAAAAGACAGTGTATTAGCTAATTCTTTCACTCCAAGAAACACAAAATTTGAATTGTTCAATTTCGATTAACATATCTTTCATATAAATTCGAAGCATGTAGCTGTGGCAAAAAAAAGGCTAGATTTCAAATCAGTGAGGTTACCAAAAGTGATCAATTGTATGAAACAGATAAATTTTAAACAAATTCCGTACAAAATAAGGTCTGATGTTTTGAAAAAAAGTATTGCATTTTTCATAGGAATTGTAAAGAACAAATTGTATTTTCCAAGTGTTGACTGTATAAATACCTGTGTTCTTAGTTAAGAAGTCTGAATAAAATAATTGGAAAAAAAGATTGATCGGTGTGACATTATTTTTGTGTTCCTTAATGCCGTTCTTAGATGATCATGTGCGATTTATGTTACTAGGCGCACTTTCTCACATAAGCATAAGCATGATTTCAAACCTCGTGAAATGTATAGAGAGAAAAAAAATCTATTTTTGTAATACTTTATTTGATGAAGACATTAACTGATTCTTTTGGGCATACCCATGCACTATGTTGAAAGATAAAGTAGTCTGCTCGGACCCAGAGGGACTTATATCCTTTTAAATTCAGTTAGCATCCTTCTGGCGCTCAACAAAATATATCATGAATGTGATAAAGACCTAGACCCCTCGGGGCACCTAGTGACTCATTCTTTTCAACATGTTCCAGCCCAGATTTGTCTGTGCTTATTAGGTTGCTTCAATCTTTGTTAGCTCTTGCTTTGTCTTGCTCTTTATCTTTTCACACATTCCCAGTGCTGTTCCTTCTCTCATCCGTCCCTATAAAAGCCTCGTTCATACATGCATGTTACATGGTAAATTGCCTCAAAATAACAACTTTTTACATTTAATTGAAAGGCAATGAGCAGGAGCAAAATGCGATTTAGCTTGCAATAAGGCCCCCCACCCCCAAAAAAAAAACAACTAATGATAATAAAAAATGATAATGGTAATAAGCATGGGCCTACTTGTGTTCCAAGAAACAGAAATGTAGAGGGCACCATACACCATTCCATTTATTTTTGCCGGGCAGTTTACCAAGACATGCGAGAACGAGAATCAAGGCTCATCACTCTTCCACTTTCACACTCTGACTCAGAGTGCCCATTTTTTAATTGCGTAATATGATAAAAGATGTGCTTATTTATATTGATGAGAAAGATGTCATCTATGGTCTCCTATTCCATATTATGTAAAGCACAAACATTGTCAACAGCGTAGCACGACTGTTGTCAAAATATGTCTTTTGTAAATATTGTGCTTCACATATATGAACATCTTTTGAAGAAGAAAAATGCCTGATGAGCAATACTTTTTTTTTTTTTTTTTTTCATCTTTTGAAGAAGAAAAATGCCTGATGAGCAATACTTTAAAAAAAAAAAAAATTTTTTTAAGTTGATCAGTAAAAGCACAATGCACATCACATTGAATACTCCAAAAGTGGGCACTGAAGATAAGCTCAAAAACAAACTAGTCAATTCACACTTGTGTCTATTGTGACTTTCATTATAAAAAGCTTTCATGGTATTTTTTATTCAAAGGTCTCATTTTTTTTACCTTCAATGTTACCAAACATGTACACATCAAATTTCTACAACCCAGGAAAATTACAGCTCAGCTCATCATCAGTATCAATGCACTACTTTACTTTTTTTAAAATTCATTACAAATGTGAAATTCAAAATTTCATTTGTTTGGTGCAAACAGATGGTCATAGGACTGTACAAATATCAAAGGAGGTGATATGCATGAAGATGAAAACTACACATTATTTTAGATCCACTAAAATGTAGACATTCATCAGCTGAGTAAGAGATTGCCTTCTTGAATTTGACATCCCTTGAGTTGTAATATGCTATGAATGCAATGTACAAAGTTAAACATCATTATAAACAAATTCTCAGATAGATGACTATAAGAGTCCTGTGCACACAATTAATTTGTTACATCTTATTTTGTCTTGCTAGAAATTGATTGAGAAACAAGTTTTTTTTAAGTTGGAAAAGGCAGATGCATGTAGATGTATTTGCTTTCTAAAGATAGTCAAAGAGTAATACCAAAGAGAATGAAAAAGTGATGTGATGAAAGTGAAGAAATAAGTTGTATCTTAATATTCACATTTTAAAGTACACTGCAGTGCCATCCCAAAATTTATTGAGCCTGAGATGAATACAACTACATATAGCCAGCAACTTTTTTTTATAATTTATTTAGAGTGAAATACGTGCTTCTAGAAAAATAAATTCCAAGAGCAGCATCCAGTTTCAACTTCAAACTTGATCAATCCAAAGGTGATAACCTATCAAAAACATTTAAATTCGTCGCTGTTTTCACGAAGTGACGGTAGTGAAAAAAAATTGCATTCACTTTGCATTACGATTTTCCTCACTACCGTCACTTCGTGAAAACAAGGACGAATTGTTAACCATTCTAGTCAAATACTTCAAAGGTATGATAGTTGCAATTAAATCTTAGTAGTTGTCAAAATTGAGTAATATGAATTTGCAAAACTGTCAGATTATGTTTTTATAAAATAAATGACCAGCAAATCATTCAAATTGAAGAGAAAGAATTATTAATTTAGAGGAATTATAGCAATACTCAGAATTTCTATTATTTTGTGTAAAAATGATTTTCACCGTGGCCTCTCAAAGTGAATTGAGAATTGGAAAATGGGCATTTTTATTTGTGATATTTTAAATTTCTGTTGCATCAGGCAATTCTCAACAAATTGGAAATGCACAAATGTGGAGGATTATTTGTGTTGTCAATAAACACATTAATTTAGTAATCATTCATTCCATTTCTCATTTCTTGATCAATTAACTTACCCCCATCATCAATCATCCTAAAATTTTAATGAATTTAAATTTTATCAAAGTCAACTGATGGCAAGTGTTAAAATTTTTAATACCAAGAACAAAAATCACTTTTACTCAATAGTCTACAGGCATGCCCCACATGCACCCATCATAATGGCACAGACAGCAGCACCACAAAATGCAATTTTATTTAGCTTACAAATATATCACCAGGCATACATGTGGATTGCAGTAGATATGAGATGTTCAAATTGTTCATGCATGATCATAACAATGGAGATGTAATATCACTCCTAAACATAAAACCGTTCATTTAACAGTTTGAAATGTATTTTACAAAGAAAGAGACAAAATTGCTAAAATAAAGCTTGGATATGGATTTAGATTACAGCAGATAAAAGAGGGATTTTTGATTTGTGCAAAAAGGATTGACCTGCCAAAGAAAGACCAACGTTGATTGCAAATATTGCACTTGCACCAAGATCCCACAACAGCCAATTTTTTCATTTCTCCAAAATATAGATATGAATGGTGGTGGTTATTTTACCTGACTGCTAAGAAAGCATTAATGCTTGTAAGTAAGCAACCAGACGGCTGTCAGCTTTAGGTCCTCTCGGAGAGACCTGGTAATGAGGATTGCCTTACCAAAGGGCACTAGCATCGCTTTGGTTTCAAACCTTGGTCACCGGATTACGAGACCACTGCTCTACTAACTGAGCCACCTCCCTAGATTTTGAGAATATGTGTATATATATAAGTAATAAGTCATGATGATCACACCGAATTGAAAAATAATTCAGTCTTTCAAAAGTTGACTAGGAGCTATAGTACTAAAAAAGAAAAATTAAATTTTGGTCACATTATCAAAGCAAAGTATGTAATATGTACATAACCTGACAAAATACCTGCTACAGCAATTTAAATTGTATCTGACAGAGCAATAACATGCAAAGCCTTCAACGAGTATCACAGCTATGTTCAAAATTTCAAAATATTCCACATGATTTCTAAAGAAAAAATATTACGACCGCAATTAAAATGCTATTGCAATGATCAACATTGTTACAATATGTGACAACAGCCTCTGTATACACAGCATTTCAAAATCTTTTTTAAAAAAAATCAATGAATACCATTTAAAGGTACTTTAAGTTGCATCAATTTTAAGTAAGTACATTTGTGACTGCATGCCCATTTAATTTCATTTAAAATTTGCGATTGGTCTTTTTATGATATGACAATTAATTTTCAACTGTGTAAATAATCTAAACCATGATTACACGTAGGACTCTCTGTTACATACTGCTATTAAAGTATCAACACTTGGGATGAATAACAAGAATGTGAGCAATTTGCAATAAAGGACAACTGGTTGCAGCCACATTGCATAACGAAGAATAGAATAACAGAATAGATCCTCTTCATGATACACCATGTGGTTGTTATGCCATGTTTCAGACCGGTCCTAATGGCTGAATTTTACTTAGAATTTATGTCAACTGTAGGGCAGTTTATACATTAAAGGGTGGGAGGTTTGATATTCCTTCTACATATTAATTGTAAACTATGCCATCTGTTTAAGTTAATCTAAATCAAGCGACACAAACAGGACTGAACATATTCATGACTGCTTGGACTCTATGAGGAGCATTAATTAATACAAAATATGCAATATACACACAACGGTATAAAAAGCACCTACAATATACATAGAAAGCTGTAATAAAGCACATGTGTGAATTTAAAAGAATTAAATGAGGAAACATGATATAACAAAAGAAGCTGTAAAATAATGCTTGATTAAAGTTTTGGGTAATACTACAAATTAAAGTGACATTAACAGATAATCTTCTAATTAAACATTCTGCGTCATGAGCATCCTTGCCAGTACAATTACGTACACAAGCACAACATTGACATCTCCCTGGTAAGGCAACATTATTCACTTGTAAAATGAATTATAGGCGACAGTCTAACATAATTGTTTCATTTTCATCATTATAAAGACATGCACATATAGTAGGTGTATAATTTGTAAGTGCAGAATTGCCTGCACTTTTAATTTATCTAATCCCTAGAGAATGAGCATAATCATCTCAATTTTCAACAAAGGGAAAATGAGCTGGCGATACTTAAGCCAATGTATTGTAAATGGCCTATGATAATTATCACTAAAAAATAACACACAAAATATCTTTGTCCCTGTTTTAAATAAAAAGATGACAAAAATAACTGTACGCAATATTGGCTTATACAGTACTAACACAGTACTACATGTATCATAACTTTGTATTCAGTTTAGTGCAATTAGTGATTTGATAGTGAAATCCTATCTAGCACAGAAATATTTTCCCTGGCCCAGCCAGCCAATCCCAGCCATACGGATACGGTTGCATTTCTACTTTCTGATACATTTTCTACATGCTATAGTTATGTAGAGGCAAATACATGTATGTCACAATTCAGACCTCTTGCAGAAGCCTGTCAGAATTTACGAGAAAGAAAACAAGTTGATTTTGAGGAATAAATACACAGATTAGAAGTTCTATGATACGAATATGCATGAAAAGGTTGCTATGATAACATATGAACAGATACCCCCTAAAATCAACAGTAATGAATCTAAGTTATGATGACAGAGAATGCAGCAATGACTTTATTTTAAAGTAATGCCATTAATTTACCATCTTTAAGTGATTTATCTATTTTATTTATTGAACAGAGGTAATGAAAAAAGTCATGAAAGTCTGAACTCACATTTCATATTTTTTTGATTTGATAAGTTAATTCTGATTTGACAACAAGATAAAAAATAATTACAATATCATCAATAAATATTCTCGAGATAAATAGGAACTGTAGCACCAGGCCACTTCTTCATCTTTATTTCATTTCATACACGTACGTAGTTCATTCAAATGTACAAGAAAATCTGCCAATCTTTCAGAATTATAATTACAATCTCACAATGCATATACAAAAAGCAGCATGCTTATTTTTTTCATTGCCTTTTTCCATCTTTACCAAAGCCACTTAAAATCCTACATTGATTATACATTGATAAGTTTGAAACACTAATACACAAGCAGTATACACATATAAAAGTCAGGATATCTTGTTTGACAAGACTTTATTGCTTCATATCCTCCCACTAGCTTTGCATCTTTGCATAATAACTAATAAAACAATTTCATTAAAAATGTAATGAACTTTAGGTGGGAATTCACTGAGTTGTAATTACCATTGAGTTGTAAGCGCTGAGTTGTGCTAAACAAAAGATAGTTTCCCCTTCTTTGAGAAAAGAAAAGCACTTGAAGCATTAATTGAACTACATGTAATAGAACTAGAAGGTACAACGGTTCTATATTGTTCTTAGACAAATTCCATCTTTGTTGATTGTAGGTTACAATTAAACCCTAAAATATTTCAACTTCAATTTTACTGGTGATTGCGAAAAATCATCAAAACAGCATGTTGTGGAGAGATAGCATTCATGTGAAAGAAGTAATATGATATAAGTGAATAGAAAAACAGAATGACCTTCATAGTTTTACTATATAATCACATGACCAGCAATGACGACCATCTTTAGACTGTGATCACAGAGTGCGTGTTTTGATCAAGAAACCAAATTTCTCCTCGTAGTCTTCTTTCGAAACTATTACATCAGTGTAATAAATCTGTACATGACATAGCATTACTTTAGGTGTATCACATAACAATGTACATTATTTCTCTTTTCCTTCAAAGCAAAAAGGTTTTTATCTTACAACTGATATGATCGAAGCACTTGACTCAAAAAGAATGTAACAACAACATAAGTGTAAAATACTTTGGTGAACTTCATTGCTTGGTGAACATCTCTAGAATAAGAACATTGCAAAAATACGATTTATTTTTCCTTTGCCCCTTCTTCCTATATATGATACCACCAGCAGACATATAAAACAAAATTATATAAGTGAAATATATCAAAAAATAATGGAACTCATGATAAAAATTAGGCCTCACATTCACCATCTTGAAAACATTAGCTAGTCATATTTTCTTTATCTTCTTTTTTGCTAACAAAGTCACACACTTATAGCACATGTTACATATTAAAAACATGGTCAACTGAAGAGCACAAGTGATAAGTCTATAATTGAATTTTCTCAACTTATTGAAAATGAGCAATAATGAGAATTATACATGTATATGGCTAAAGCAAATCATTTGTCATACTCGGTGATCATTGTTATTTTTAGATTTGTCTTGCGTTGATTCTTCATTAACAGCAGGTGGTGATGATCTACCATTCTGTGTCCCATTTCCCAATCTTGGGCTATTATTTGTTTGTCCATTTGGTTCCCATAGTAACGGGTTGCTGTGCCCCTTTCCAACCAACGGCGATGGAGTCCTCAGCCCGCTCTCCTCGTTACTTGCACCGCCGAGGCTACGCCGAGGTTTGGGACTGTTTGAGCATGATGACGAGTTGGACGCAGGAGCATTCTTTCTTCGAGATTTACGTTGTCTAATTTGAGGTGAACTGAGTAACGATTCATTATCACTTGAACATCCGGACTCAACGCTCAGCATTGAGTCTGATCGGTTCTTAACCTCTTTGCTGTTGTTGCCTTTTGATCCATTACGATTCACTTTCTTGGGGGAGGTTTTACGCCCAGGTGAAGCCCTGTTCTTCTTCCCTTTTTTCGTAGGACTTTCTGTTAGAGCCTTGGCACCTCTCCTCTGAGAGTCGTCTTCACTGGATGTTGATGATATTACTAGAGGCGGTACCCTCCATTCTTGCAAGGGCACCTCTTCCCTACACCCTGCTACCCCTGCTGGTACAGCATCATAACTACTGGCACCCAAGTCACCTCCTGGATTGTTGTCCACAGGGTTCAGCTGGCGTGCTGCAAACTTCCTTTGTGGGTTTGGGCTTCCTTCTCTCTCACTATCCCGACCAGGCACCATCAGACCACACCCAAGACCACCACTACCGCCACCACCTGCTCTGAGTGATGACTTGCTGAGGCCCAGACTAGAGGTATCCTTAGGACCCTCTGGTGCTGACATGCTATCAGCTGATGAGGATTGCTGCCCAGCAATGCTCTTCTCTGTGGGTTTTAGGTACATCTGGGGTACCGGCAGGTTCTGGTCTCCATCACTCTTCTCATTGTAATTGTCATCCACACCTAAAGACCATAAAGAATACTTTGAGTTGATTGACCCAGAATATATTCACAAACGGTAAGGCATGTAAACAATATTTTTAATATATTTTAAATACAGAAACACATATTAAAAAAAAGAGTAAATGATTAGTGGATACTTTCAGGGAAAAATTAAAAATGGAAGAGTGAGTGATTGTGGGAGAGAGAAAGAGAGAGAGAGAGAGAGAGAGAGAGAGATAAAGAAGGGGAGGTAGAGAATGAGAAATAGCCATAAAGCATAAGGGGATACAGAAATAGATAGAGCAAGTGACAGAGAGAGAAAAGACAGGGAAAGACGGCAAGAAAGAGAGAGAGAGAAAGAGACAGAGGTAGAGAAGCAGAGAGAGCCAGACCTAGAAAGAGAGAAAGAATGAATAAAAGGTGGGATAAAATAATTTTGGAAAAAGTTGACTTTAAAGAAAAATTACAAGATAACAATTTTAATGAAATGAGTAAATAAATTGTGATTAAATATTATTGACTAGGAAAAGAACTTTCATAAAGTCCCTGTCAAACAAACCCAATTAACCATATAATACACTGTCTTACTAAAAAGTTGAGGAAGGAAAAAAGGTTACCATTGGTGGAAGTCTGATTCTGTTGATCAGGAGCAAACTGGAAGTTATCCGGTAATGATTTGACCCTGGTAACTGGCTGCTTGACCACCAGGTGCATGCTGGGATTGTCACTCTGTTGAGAGAGAATACAAGCCATGTTTAAAATGGATACTTAAAAAAAAAGAGCAGATTACATTTACGTCTTAAAATTCCCTTTAGAAGTTATACTTCACATAGCTAGACTTATCTTTTTAATGATCATATAAAAGCAAGATATCTTTAATTGTACACCCTGGTTCTGATTCATCACATTGCTGTGACTGAGAAAGACCTTTGATTGGAAGAAAACTTCTTTGAAAACCTTCATGAACAGACATTGCATACTTTGTATAAAATACAATGTTTATACATATGTCATCACATTGAATATCATCTGTTTAGAAGCAGAAGGGTATTATCTCTGTATTAAAGTTAATAAATTAACCCCCTTCTGGCTCATGATGATATGATAACAAATATAAGACAGAACAACATAATTGAGTTTAAGTCATTATTCATACAAGTATATCTTCCATTATACACAAGCTCCCTAACCAACAAACATATCAATGGATGATAAATTAGTACACGCCAGTACTAAAATGGATTTGATATATGCTATACATGCACATGCTACAAGTGTTATTTCTTAGAGTCAATTACAGATGCTGAATGGAAGCATGATTGCGTATGATCAACAAGTTAACATTTTCATAGAGTACTGTAAAAGAGGTTTTAAAAAATAGATCGACTCCAAGAGATGTATGTGCCAACACGTAACCAGCTTCCCATTAGCGACACATCCGATATTGAATCGATCTACTTCTAATATTCTTTCTATATTAAAATTTGCCATGTCATAGAGAACATGATACACCCTTTTCCCCATTCAGTAGATACTTTTTTTGCTTTTAATAAGGGAAAATCAAACTAACTTTATGTGATAAGAAGGCATTGCGCATCGTATGTCTATCATTATTGTATTTCAAGTTTGTTGAATGCCATAATAATAAAATGTTACTCAATTTTTAAGCTTCATGTCGGACAAAACTTTTCAATATCTCTTCATTTTTTTCCTCTATCAAAAGGAATTTTGATATGATGTCAGAGTATTATTAACATACTTTTTATGCTTTAGAAGTCCCTATTTGATTTGTATGCAGCTCTCATGCAAATTTCAGTTTACCAAATTGCAATGAAAGAGTGAAACCAGTAACATGCATTGATGGCTGTTAAATGCAAGGTTCTTTAAATCTAAAAATCTAAAACATAAATAGAATTTTCTAAGCACATGCACTTCACATAGTCTAATGTTGGCTGGATGCCAAAAACGTGATAACCCTATCCTTTTAAACAGAGTTAGACCTTCTTGTAGCCAGCAAACACACTGTCATTCCGTCATAGTAATCAACAGTTAGTCATGCACGTAATAAACAGATCTTTTTACATCTTTCCATTAAAGAATGTTGATTCGCATATGCTAAACATCTACGGAAGAATACTACTATGGAGTGATTAGCACTGTGCATTGATTTGATCAAATTCAAACATTTGTAAAAAGCATAATGCAATCTCTACCAGGACTAAGTGCTGATAAAATGTCAAAATATATTCATATCAAGGTTTAAGGTACAATTTTAACATTTGCATTAATTAGAGAAATGTCCCTTTCCCCTCTAATGAATAGTTTCATATTTAAGATTTTATAAAAACAAACTGATAACTTTGACATGCAAAAACATAAAAAAAAGGAAAGAAAGAATAAAAATGATAATTATTTGTAAATGATGGGCTGGAAAATAGCAAAGGATACCAAACAAAGAACGGATGAATAAAGCAACATTCAACATGCATGGTATGTAGTAGCATCGTGAAGGAATAGACATAGGGGAAAAAATGTATATTTAGTATTTCTACACTTTTAATATACCTTTGCTATAGACAAAGTGTTAATCTTTTTTATTAAACCATTCGTCTTACATGAAGTTCTCACTATTAAAGTTAAATTCGGCTCATTGTTTGTTTGTTTGTTTAACATATATCTTGGTTTCCACCATGTAAATTCATTGAAATTAATCTACATTTGCCACTCTCCACCCAGGTGTAGTCATTGGGTACCTGGTAGGTAGCTGGGCTGCTGGGCAGCTGGGCTGCAGCCAGGGTACTTATATTACTTCTTTGTAGGCACCTTAAATTGAGCATCCTCTGTAATAGATGCGTGCACAATATGATTGTAGCTTTTAATAGTTTTATCAATGAAATGTACGTTTAATACACCTTATAAATATCATTTTTAAGGATAAAGGATTGTGGGGGTATTGGATGAATTAGGCAGGGTATATTCTGATGGAAAGCATGAAATGAATAAATGCCATTCTCAGGAGGGTGTTTTAAGATGGTTAGGCCGGGTAATAAAAAAAAGTTTGCTTAGTCTTGTCTGGTCTGGTTCCAGTTGGTATAAACTGGTTTAGCCAGGTTATTGATGGTCTTGTTTGCTACATTCCACATGGTCTGGTATATTCTCTTGTTACTCAGACTGAGGTTGATGGGTTTTCTGGATAGCTTAGTCAAAACCTCTCTTGATCTGGTTTGATCTTGTATAATCTGGTTCAGTCATGCTAAAGTTGGTGTTGGTCTGTCTTGTCACAAATGGTTAAGACCCTGCACTGTCTGGTTTGATCTGGTACAAATGTTTTAGTCAGGTGTTTTTGTTTGTTTGTTGAAGTTTACATGTAGTTAGGCCTTGTCTGGTATTAACCTGTTTAGTCAATTTTTGTTCTCTATATAGTTCTAGTAAGTAAACTGGGCTTTGCCTGGTCTAGTTGGGGTCCAGTGTTTGGGGGAAAGAGTGTGGGGGGCTACGGAGGGAGGGGAGGGGTAGGGGAGGGGAGGGGCTAATTTAGGAAGTAGGAGGGGTATATGCTATCATATGCTGCATGCAGCTAACAAAAATGTCATTCATAATTCCAGTTTCGTAACCAACAGAATGACAAAATATGTTTTTATATAGATATAAATGTATTTACATGCAATGAAACAAACACATTCATAACCGTACATTTAATATCTATGCACATTTTTATGTTCAAGACTTTTCTAAATAGGAAGTTGCTATGGAATGGGGTATAGGGTTACTATAACCCAAGCATGTGATTATAAATCTTCATGTTTTGCATGATTTTCAACACACAAAAATCACTTTATATATACCGTACGCAAAAGTGTATATGATGTGAACTACATGTATGTACTGTGTATGCCAAGATGCATTATATATTATAATCGCAACATTAAAGTATGTTCATGCAATGAGTGAATGGTTGAATGTACCGTTGTTTTATGTCGATGTGGACTCAAAGCCAAAATCACATCAGCAGGAGAAAGATCCTACCCAGAAAGATGAGTACAAAGATATATTATTTATATATATAAAAAAATGAGACATAAATGAAGAGTTGAAACAAAAAGGAATTGTAAATTATAAATGAAATATCAAGAAGATATAGAACAGGAAAAGTAGGCCTACAGGATTACCCACAGCAAATCTTTGCATAAAGGTCAAAGGGAGTAGATGTTTATAACTTGTGAGAACATCTTTTTAAATGAGGTGTATCTAAATAATTATGAAACTAGTCTAAAGAGGAATGAGCTACATTTCCAATAATACACCATCTTGACTAGCATGGTATACATTAAGTACATGTGCCTATAATGCAATGATTGAGTACAATGGTCAAGATAAATGTGGTTGAATGGATCCAGTATGATGTTTACATTTTCAAAATGCACACTATTATAGGCCGTAAAGATAGAAAGTGCTCTTTAATCCAAATTTATAGGTTTCTAATATACATTCAAGTTCAATGTTTGTAATATGGATCTCGACTGACAGGGAAGTGGAAAGTATCATAAATACATAGCCGAGACATCTAAATAAAATGAAGATACGCTGTACTAGGTTCATCATTTTCCTATAATATCTTTGAGGACTATACATACACTGGAATACTCTCAGTATAGAGCTGAAATGGTTCATAACTGACTGAACATCTAAGTACTGGTTTGAGAGGTACAATTAAGTCAGCTAATTTATTAATGACACAACAAAATGTGTAAAAATGCATTATTAGCTCCATGACAGACATTGAGTGATTTCAAGTTGGGTGTTAGTGTAAGTATTAGTGTTTAGAGCAGTCAAGAGCTCTTAAATCGAGCAAAAAATTTGCTGATGAAATTAAGAGATCGATACGGATATCAATATCGATAGCTTAACACCACTGCATGTGCGCACTGTACTGTGACTTTGCCACACAGATTTGATTTCACGACGATGAATTAAGAACAGTACATCAAAACTTAAGATATCATAAAAAGCACAGAATAATATTACACTTATTTCTCTGGTCTTATAAAATAACTCATTTTACACAAAAGAATGTATGGATCACATACTTAAGGACCTGTTTCACATATTTTTATTTGATCGTCAGACAATAAATTAGCATCGTTCGTGCGTTGACTTTTGTGCGGATACAACACTAACACCGAACTGGAAATCAACATTTGTTTAATCTGTAAGGGCTAGCTTGTTAGTGAAAAGGACATTTGTACGTAAAATATCAACACCAGCCACAAAGGTCGGTTAAGCAGATGACAATTTTGCAAAATCAATAACACTAGCTACCGGAAGTTGACGATATTCAGAGGTCAAAGCCTTAATTGACACCAGCTGATTTCCATTTCGGTGTTTAGGGCTGGTATTTGTGTTTATTTAACACTAACACCAGCCCTAAACACCCAACTTGAAATTACTCATTGAATGAAATCTCATGTTTTCCATAAATGCACTTGTAAAACATATATAGAGAAATACTTTCTAAAAAACAGTTACTTTTTAAATGCCCTACAAAATCAATTTGCTTGATATCATGCCGATTGATTACAAACTGATGCATGGAAAATTGCAGACCTAAATAAGTGTTGAATGGAATTCTACATATTAACTTTGACTTCAATTGTCTGAATGTAATCCTTTGCCAACAACAGAGAAATTTCATTCCTTGTGAGACCCTGATCTACAATCAATTTTTTTCCAAGTCGCTTTTGAACCAATTTGAGTTTAAACAAAAAATCTACATACATCTTTAATTAATATTCCCTCACAAATAAAAAGAAACACAATACCAAGATGATGTATAAATAGGCATTCATATAAATGAAAAATAAATAATTTAAATGTATTCATGAAGAGAATGTACTGTTTGAAACAAAAGAAATACCTTTTCTGACTTTTTATCTGGTCTAGATAAAGACATTTCAGGGTTGGAGGAGGTAACCTGTTTCATGCACGAAAGGGAAAAAAGAAACGAAAATAAACAAAAACTGAAAATCAAAACAGGAAAACAGAGATCTGTCAAAAAATAATAATAATAAATTAATACAAAATTAATAAAAGGCAAAATCAAAATGTTTATTAAAACTTGGAAATTATATACTCATGAATTTAAATATAATTAAATAATATCAAATATATATTGGATTTCTATATCTTTAGAGCTTAAATGCTATACATATTTTGTACATCGTGTAAGAGGATAAATGCCAAAAAGTAAAGATTACAAAATGTAAAAGAAACAAGATATAAAATGAAAATTATCAATAAAGAGTAACTAGTTTTACCATATATCCAAACTGTATATATTATAAAATTAATATGTATATACATATAAGATATCATTAATAATGTATGTATCATGCAACACAATCCAGAATGATAAGTACATAACCAATGTACATAAATATGACTCATCAACCCAACTATACACGCAAACACAAATAAGACTTTACTACTAAACATCATTTAGATAATTAAACTATGATGCTTAAAAATGGGGAAAAAGATTTATGAAAAAAATATTTGATTAATGTTCCTTATTATCACCTTCAAGAGACAATATTTTGCTCATATTAGCATAAACAAGATACCATAAAAGACATTTTTGCTATCAATATTTTTTTCTTCAAATAAAGCATGCAAATTCACAATGGTCTATTCAAATATGTATCCGTATGACATCATACAAGTAATATAGAGGGCTCATGTGCGAAGATATTAGTAGAGCTTCATTCAAATATCAAACTCATTTTTAGTACAAGTTGTTTTGCTTTATTTGACATGCTGTAAGTTGATTCAAAGCCCAAGTTTTTAAACCTATGTTAGTTTGACATTATAGAGTTGGGATATAGAGACTTGAGATATGTCTAGAAGTATAAAATGAACATTGAACAATAATCCTCCTTAAAATGGGATCCAACTTCAATGACATTCAGAAATACAAGTCAAATCGAAGAAATCCCTTCCTAGTCTAATCAACACAGCAATAAAGAAGACAATTCTGAACTATTCATAATTTTAGGAAATACATAATAAAAGATGGTAAAAAATGGGGAAAATAAAAAGTCAGGTTTTCAAACTTAACTATGTCTTGACCCTATAAGTATCCTTAATATACATGAAAAATATTTCAATTGCCTTGTAAATATATTGTTATTTGTGAGCACAATTAAATGTTGTATGTCAGTTTTAATATAGGTTTGTAGTTTTATGAAGTACGTTGGAATGAATGTGAATCTTTTCAAATTTCATTTTTTTTGTAATGCTTTAGCATTGCAGCACTACACTTTTGACACAAGTACACTTCTAAACAGCACTGAATTGCTAAAGTATCCTTTAAAAGCAAAGCAACTTTGTTAACATCTCTCTCTCATTCGAAAATGTAAAAAATTATTACATCTAAATAAGCTATAAGCAATACTCATTTGAATGTCTAAGCAGTCATTTCACTTCATTGTTGCATATAGCAGGGATTAGCTTCTAACTATCAGTCATTTTAAGCTCAAATAGACTATTCTAAGATTCGGCTTGCATGCTAATATCTAAATTGTAAGGTTTGATGCACTTTTACTTGTACCATGCTTACCATACAAATAATGAACAATACCTGGGACTAAGTTTCAGAAATTGAGCTTCAAAATCGTTTTTAAGACAAACTGTAGAACTTCAAATAGGTGAAATTACTCTGACGCTAAGTGTATTTGACAGCTTACAAATTTATTTAAAGTTCACTTGAACGTGTAGAATATTTTCCCTAATTCAGGTTTTTTAAACTTGCCAACACTAAGAATTTTCACACTATAGAGTTAAGTCCATTCAACCCTTTCCCAGCATGCTTACCACAACACAAGCCAGACAAGCAAATTTAGTAATTTTACCAAAGAATTCATAATGGAAAGCCTAAAAACCTGATGTTCTCAAATATCTTCCAGTTTGTGATCTCATGAAAAAGAATTGAGAGTCCTGTAGCCAAATACTAAACTAAGATGACAAAAAAAAAACTATAAAGGTGTAACGTCACTTCAATAGTAACTAAAACGGTCACATCACAACTCAAAGAACATAATGTTAGTATATCACTTAACTCAGTTCATTGACATGAATACACAGAGGATATCAAGAGTATCAATATTGCATGGTTTGAAATTCAAGATTGTTTTAAAGAATAAAAGTGAAGGTTGCAATAAGTTAAGATGGCTGTCTATAATTTCTAAACCATGAAGTTGAGATTATAAGGCTAGAAATTTAGAAGAAAGAAATTTCATCTTGGAAACAGAAGGAAACACATGCTTGAAAAACATTTGCGACATGATACCAACAATGTACATTGTATCTCAACAAAATTTGTGCCTGTTATTTGAATGTCAAAATGATTATATCACCATTCAAAATAGATTGCATGCATGCATGATGTATACCTTTAAAAGAGGAGTAAGAACATTGCCCTGATCCTATATAAAAAAGAACAGAAAGAAAAGAGGGCAAAGGAGAAAAAAGGGAGAACAATCTGGGATTAATTGAGACTTGGTATCTCCATGAGAACTCCAAAATGAAGGAAGAAAATGAATTGATTCAGAGAAAATTGTTATAATGAAATATACAAACTCTGCTCTCAATAAAATGGTTTGGGATGACGTATGAAAATACTAGATATGATTTACGAGATGTTACTTTTGTCACAAATGGATGTTAGTTTGCAATGAAACATTAATTCCATGGATGTGCTTCTAACATGTTTCTCAAAGTGCTATGATTGCTAATATGTTGGTATTAGGAAGGAAATCACAGTGCAGGGGAAGGAGACAACTTATTCCAGATTTATCTGCAATATTGATGGAAAAATAACTTGCTAAACTAACTTGAAGGTTAATGAAAAACTGATTTTTTTTTTTTCTTCAGATTATCAAAGATGTTTCATTTAGGCAAAATATAATTCACTTCACTCCACTCTGATTAGTATGTTATACAAATTAAAATGAGGTGTATGGACGTTAATACAATCTTGGAATTGATAGTATTGTGGTATAAGAACAAGAAAAAAGGGGGAAAAGGAAAAGAAGGGAGAATGAAAGAAAATGCCTGAAAATCTACTGACTACAAGAGTGATAGGTGTCAGAAAGAACATTTGACTTTGTGATCTATTATTAGCTAAAATCTAACACTAATCTAAAACCAAAGTCTGCCAATTGTAAATTTTTATATTTTGTTGATCTTGAAGTATTTTTTACACTTGTACAAAATTAAATTTCCTTAAAAAATTCTTTACGATTTGGAACTGATTTTCATATTTTGACAAATCGAAACCAATGGAAACAAATAAAATGATGAAAGAAGTTGCTAGTTGTAAGTTAATAGATGTTCTTAACAAATTCCAGAGAATATGTTAAGAATTATAAAAAGTATATACTTTATAACTTCAATTTTGAAATACAAAAACTTCAAGAGTCAGGAATTGCTATTGTTAAATCATCATCGATCAAAATTGTCAAATATTTTTTCAACGCATAGTTAAAATTTCCATTCTTATTTGTTCGGGCATTCAGAGAATTTGTGTGAGTGTGGTACGTTGTATGAAACTTCAACACACAGCTACTTGTGCCATGGTGTATCTAATTCCTTTGTGTCAGACAATATTTACAGGACTTTCTCAACAAACATTAACAATGTCATACAACACAATCATTAATATATGCTACCATCACAATTCTAGAAATAACAATTATGAATTCAAAAAGTGCCCAAAGTGATCAGGGTAGTTATTCATCTCCTTTTTCCTAAAACTAGTAATTTGCTTCATGAATGAATATAAGGGAAAAGGTAAATTACATTCTACATTATAATACAAAATATGATATCATCTAAAATCTTGATCACGTTTTTTGTTGTTGTGATCATGTTAATTTAATGCATAAAATTTGAGTCATGCATAGTCATGCTATCATGCAAAACTATAAATTCATGCAATTACATTCAGCAAATCATAAGCAATTAAACCTGGCTAAAACAAATGTAGTACCTGTACACTAATCTCTTGAGTGTTATAATGTATATTTTCAATCAAAATTAAAACCATTTTAATACATGCAATGGAAATAATCATTTTAGTGATGAAGTATATAGGAGATCATGATGAAATGATGGGTGGAATTTGGGCAATTATAGACATCATTTAAACAAAATACATGTAATAATGAACCCCCACCCCCCCCCCCTCTCTCTCTCTCTCTCTAAATTATAAGGTATTAACCTACAAATCATGTTTTATATTGGTAACTCAAAATCTTATGCTTTGAAGAGAAAAACAATGATCTGATCAGCTTCAGAATAGGACCATCTCATACATCGCTATGTATGTGTACATGTCTATGATAATGGATGCGCATGGTTTTATAAGCTATGATGCAGTAGTAATAGTAATAATTGTGTACATATCTGCATTTCCTTAAAATTCAATACATCTACAACATTTACTTCTTAGTTCAAATGTAATTATAAGCATTTCTTTCTTGCAAAGTGGATGGGCATGTTAGTATGCTGGATTGGATGTACTTTGAAATATGGAGAAACGTTTTCATATACAAGTAAATTTAGATGAATCCATAAAATTCAAAATAAAAGGTAAATGTGTTGTATTTCAACACATGAGAAACTATTTTCTTAAAGAAAACCATTCTTCATTTTAATGATAAGTGTAATAGAGAAACCTCTTAACTGAGTGATTTAAGAGATTCTTCTGATCTGCTTCACTCGACACATTTCCTGAAATTTGGTGTTCTTTTTATTGCAATAATTTATGCCCTTATTCTCTTCTTACAAATATTGACAAAGTGACAAAGCTAGATCTACATCCCTTCAAATTGCCTGGAAAAGTTTATCTCATTGAATACATCGGATTTGAATTTTTACAAGATATATATTTTCTGTAGACTCCAGGCTTAGTTACTGTCTGTTGGGCTTAGCATCTATAGGTCAATTAACAAATGTTTGACTAGAACGTTCTGTTTTGAGCTCACAAATCTTTAAACCTGTCTTAATTGTGTAGTAATAATTGTAATTGTAATTGTGTAGTAAATTGTAATCATATATTTGGAAAGAACTGTTTCTCATATCTAGTAATTCATCCTCAGGATTGAGCATAATATATTTCTAAGTACCCTATATTACTGATAGATATAAAGTTCAAATGGTAGAAACATCCTTAAATGGCATAACACGGTATGTAAAACTAGTCTGTTAAATAAGATTACTCTTTATGATGATTGGGAGGCATTTCTAAATAACCATAAACATTAACTTAAATATAGTTACAAAAATGAAAAAAAGTATATAACTCTATCTTGTTACAAATGTCCAATAAATAGGTAAATAATGATAAATAACTTAAATGGAAAACATGTATATATCATCATGGAATAGATATGAATATATGTAGACTAACAATAAGACAAATAATAAAAAACAAATCAAAAGAGATATTTTTAAACAAAAAGGTTGATTTAGTGATTAATGTGAACAAATGAGGTTATCTACAGTGGTTGATAGTGACTATATAGCTATGTTAGGATGATGTTAGTAGAATCTTGTAAAGGCAATCAATTGTTAGGAATAGACTACCACTGATAAGTGTATCTAACAATGACAGAAGATATTCAGACAGGGTTTACTATTCAAAAGTATGCTTTCTCCCACTTAAAACAATATTTTTCCAATGTTTTCAAAGATTCAAGATTTTTCACATCAACATTTCAAAGCAAACCCCTTAAAACATCTAAATGAAGGGGTTCTTTTTACACCTAATTGGAAAAAAAATCTTAACTTTGCTTTCATGTATTTTAGGGTTTTTTAAAACATAGAATCAAAACTTACATTTTTATTAGATTTCAATTACTGATTCATATTTTCCCCAGATAGGACTATGTCAAAGGAAAAGAATGCATTGTAGTTTTTTGTAAAATATATGCCTTTTTTTCTTTCTGAAAAGATCTGGCAGAAGTGCAAAACTTAAAAGTGGGATGAATTTGACAAAGAATCTTATTTTGCTTACAATTCATTTGCAGGTTTATGTGTGCAGAAGAATTTATTTTATACATCTCTTCTTGTAGTTTATGTCCCATTGCAACAAGTATTTACATATTTCCAAATGAGCGCGGTAAAATAATTTTTCATTTTATATTAACTTCATCATTTTCTTTTTAAACATACAAATGAACAGTAAACTGACTGACTTATTCAAAAGTTATGTACAAAATACAACTCATGCCTATAATGATGAACACAAACAGCCAATAAAAGGTGTGGATTATTGAAATTGACCAATTGCAGGCGACTACCTGATTCGACCAGGAATGCTGCGCCAAGAGGACGCTCTGTGTCAGGTGTGGTGAGGATGAAATGTGAAAAATGGACTACGATAGACAGAAGAACGAGGAAACAGGGTGAAAAGAGAAAGAGATGGATAAGAATAATGCACCGCATGAGTTCTGTGATGTAACACTGCACACATTGTTAATTAAATTTCTGTTATTTCTATCTCACACCACTGCAACAAAAAAAAACATAAATAGTTAATATTTGTTGATATAGTTTCAAGTGTGAGCCTTGCAGTTATAAAAGATGCATCATATGCATGCAGTATTAGTCCACTTAAATTAAGCACACACAGTAAAGTGCAAATTAAAGAATCCTTTGTTTTTCTTCAACAAGGCTTATGTTTTTGAAATTATGTATATATCCAATTATTAGGCATATAGTTCATATAAATGGCAACAAGTATATCAAAGCCTATTGACCCTTTCCTCCGCATTAAAGGGTTGATATTCTCCATTATAATAGGTCTAAATCAGTTCTTTCTACCTTACAATACCATCTTTTAATCACTTGAATCAAGAATTTGATGTTCATGACACCATTAACCTAAAACATCATGCCAGCATTCCCTGTATTATAACGATAACCATTTGTACTCAACATAAACATTAAAAATTGAAATGTTTATAACAAATCATTAAAAATAAAGTATCAGTAAGAAAATTAAGATCATGTATTTAGTAAAACAGCTTTGTTTTTCTTTTGTTGGTAACATCTTTACGAGTAGAAAATATATTAATTGCTACCTATAACGTAAATGCTTCATATCTTCAACACATGTACAATTAAAAACGTATCATGCTTGTTCAGTTTGAGAGCAAAATTAATAGTCTTAAGCAAGCAGCCATAACACAGCAAGTTTCACTAAGAATATTGAACTAAAATTGTCTGCATGATAAAATATTCCTTTTATATAATGCAATTGATAGAATGACATGACTTCAAGGAAAGTCACACAAAAGCATATGACTTCCTTCAAATTTGTGTTACAAAGTAACTACTGTACACTTTAAATGTATATAATCAATGTTTTGATTTCATGAAGAAATTTTAGGCCCTTTTCTACTTCCAATTACATACATTTCAGCATACAGTGATTGAATAAGGATGTGCAGTATTGATGACAAGATCTGTTGAAATATTTTTGAT
The DNA here is from genome assembly GCA_003118195.1 of Hemicentrotus pulcherrimus. Lineage (NCBI taxonomy): Eukaryota > Metazoa > Echinodermata > Echinoidea > Camarodonta > Strongylocentrotidae > Hemicentrotus > Hemicentrotus pulcherrimus. The sequence goes on along the minus strand of BEXV01000272.1, from coordinate 238,220 downwards.
TGCACTTAATTTCACATGATGGTTCAACATTTTAGAAGATGGAATGACGCGCACGCGAATGGTAATGAAATGCTGTTAGAAATTGTGAGAAATTTCTAATTATTACTTTGTTTAATAATTAAGGAAGCATGCCAAGTAACTTATTTTTGTTGATGGGTGCACATCAAAGAACTAGAAAACCAACATACACAGGGGGTGTTTCACAAAGATCCAAAGTAGAACTTAACTCTAAGTTGGACTTAAAAATTATGGACAGCCATTAGAGTCTTAAAATGAAATATATTCAAAAGCAAAAATTCAAGTATTTTAGACTTTTTATGAATGCCACATCCAGAACATGAAATCTCCTTGATGATAGAAAATATGAATGATTTGAATAAACAATTAATGCCTTTCAAAATAACTTTTACAAAATATTTTCAAAGATGCTAATGGCTTTCCATAATTATTAAGTCCAACTTAGAGTTAAGTTCGACTTAGGATCTTTGTGAAACACCCCCCTGTGGTTTATCATGAAACTCGTGAATGGATGATGTGTACTACTACCCTAATCTTATTCATTACTGAGATCATCTTTAAGTCACGTTCATGCCAACAAAGTGTTATGATTCATGTGCAATATGGTTGATATGATTGGAGATTAGAACAACTGGCTCAATTGGAACAAAAAAATTGGAACAAACAAAACAATGTACAAGCACACATTAAAAACACAATTTGAAAAGACACATAACGTTGAGCCATGGTCCAAATCAACAGAACAAATCTAACTATTTGTACACATCTAAATCAACGCTATGATGTTACAAAAAACTTGACAAAAGATAGGATTTTACATAACAATCCTACCAATTTGATTTCAAGAAAATTGAAAGCTCAATCAATTATTTCTCTCTCTCCAACCACCTACTTTGATTCGGAGTTACAGCTCAACCTACGTAGAGGTATCTCTAAATCAATTTGTCCGACAGATAATTTCATAAGAAATTTAAGCCATTTTACAGGCGTGACGTACAAAATATCTCTCTCTCCCTCTCACTCTCTCTCTTTCTCTCTCTCTCTCTCTCTCTCTCTCTCTCCCTGTCCATCTGTGTGTGTGTGTCTCCCCACTCTCTCTCATTCTTGATCACCTGTTATCTCACTCACTTTTTTGTTCAAATAGTCTCCTCTTTTCTTATTGTTCTAGTTTGATTATATACTTTATACCGGTAGTTATCTTTTTTGAGCTTTTCCCCATAACTTTCCATCTTCAGGGGAGTGTTTCACAAAGACTAAGATCGACTTCAAGTTGGACTTAACTATGGCAGGCTGTTCATGCCACTGGTTGCTCTCACTGTTGGGTCTCTCCATTATGATCTTTAGATAATATTTTTTCCTCAAATAATGAACCATGAACAAATGTAAATTCTGTAGATTTGTGACCACGATTTGTACGTCCCTTGAGAAACCAATGCCAGGAATGGTTAGAAGAACTAGTGGTATGACAACCTGCCATAGTTAGGTCAAAATTAAAGTCGATCTTAGCCTTAGTTTGTGAAACACTCCCCTGGACTCTTTGTAAACTGTTAAAGTTTTGATTGATTGCAGGGTCATCTATTAAAAAACCAACCTTGATCATCTATCGTTATTCTTTTACTCATCCCCCTTCCATATCTTTCCATCTCTCAAGCTCTCATCTCTCCTTACCCCTTCATCAGAGTTGTTAGCAGCATCCTCCCTATCCCGCTCCTCTGCCAGATCGATAGCATCCTGTTTGAGCTGATCGGCGATGATCTGCGCATCCTCTTCGTCATCCTGCTCCAGCTTGTGACTCTCCTCCAGGTGCTTCATGAGGACGGCGACCACCACGTTGACCAGGACGAACTGGGCGATGAGCACGAATGAGAAGAAGTACATGGGTGCAAAGTAGCGGTTGGCACAGCAGTTAACCTTGCACCCTGATCCCTCATCACATCCCTCTTTCCTCAGTGTGTCCTGTAAGAGTTACAACAAGTATTGGATTTGATATAGTTCAAATAAATATTCAAGCTAAAGTTTAAGTCAAGTTCCACTTTCAATGAAAACAAGTTACAACTTGGACGGGAATTACAGAGTAATCAGCCTATTGAGGTAGAACCCCATCCGTGAATCTGTTCTGTAACCAGAATACATGGCAAAAGTAGGCAATTTATGTTGTGAAATGACAAATGACTTGCTGTCATTTTTTTGTAAGGGCTAGTAAATGATTCTTCTAAGAACAGCAGAAGTTTATCCCCATTATGTCCATATACTCAAATTATTGAAAATTGTTTACCTTCATAATACCATTCCAATTGTCTCCCGTAGCAATGCGAAACAAAGTCAGAAAGGCAATGAAGAAATGTTTGAAGGAGGCATGACGTCCGAGACCTTCACAGGGATTCTGATCGGTGCAAGCTGAAATCAGAAAGGAAATCAAGCTATCAACAAAGCTGACATCTAGACAAATATTAAAATCTATGTTTATGGCTTTAAAAGTCCAGAAGTAATTAACTTTGTTTTCTGACTGTCTAAGTTACATTTTCAAACCTGATGGAAAGATCGGTATTACTACAGACTGGATATCTTACACTTAGATAACGTGAATATTTGACAAATGCTGTTTTACATTGTTTTGTCATTGTGTTCACTGTGTTTACACTGTATGAACACTGTGTCCATAATATCTATATATTCCATTGCAAGACTGGTCACAGAGATTCACTATATGATCACACAGTGGTATGAAATACCGTTATAAATATTTCCACACCATTTCTACATCCTTTTCACCATCTTCACGCTGTATCCATACTATGTTCCTACCATAACCACACTGTGCCCACACTGCTTTTCCATCATGTTCACACTGTGCCTACACTGTGTCCACACTGTTTTAGTACTGTGTTCACACAATGTTAACACTGTGTTCACACCATGTTCACACTGTTTTCACATCAAGTTCACACAAATTAAACACTGTGTTCAAACCATGTTCACACTGTGTTCACATTGTGTTCACATCATGTTCACATTGTATCCACACTGTTTTCTGACCATGTTCACAATGTATCCACAGTGTTCACTTTATGTTTACACTATATCCACCCTCGATTATGTGCCAACACTATAACGGTTCACACTTTGTTCACATTTTGTTTGCACTGTGTTCATACCATGTAACACACTTTTTTCTTTCCATTAATAAAACCATGTAGTTTGACAGAACTTACCTAATCGACCAAAAAGCTCGACCCCAAGAGCAGCAAAGATAAAAAACAGTAAAAAGAAGAGAAGGCCCAAGTTGCCAACCTGTCAAAGTGAATAAATGAACAGCTAATAAATATAAGCAATTTGGATGGGTAAGTTTAATAGAGTATCACATAAACAGCATAGTGTATGATGACTCCTCAGCTTTATAAATTAAGAGGTTCTTAATTAAAGAGATAAATTTCTTTCCCTTTTCCCTCTTTTTGTGTTACTGTGAAAATCAAACTTTGATCTAGAAATCGAAGCAGTTTAGGGTTTTGATGTACGTTTTATATTTACTATATCTATCTTATGTGTTTACTACAGATCATGACCAATCTCTTCGACAGAATTGACAGGTCAAAATCTGAGATGGTTAAAGTTACGTAAAAAGTAAATTTCTTCTCTATGATATTAAAAAGTACACCATGATCACTTAAAAAAAGAAATGTTTCATATCTACCTGTAACTGACACAAATGTAACAGCAAGTGACAAAAATAAACACAAATTGAAATTGTTTTTTGAAAACTAAGCTTTGAAAAATATTTTGATATAAAGAGAATCAATCTCCAAAGTACTGATACCCTTGCAAGCCATAAAATATAAATAGATATAATTTAATTGTTTATCTCTGACATTTTTTTCATGCAAAACCAATCCTCCATTCTCCAAGAATACATATAAAAAGAAAAACTATACCTGTATGTGTACTATTAGTCATTACTCTAAATAAACATATATTATAAAAACTACTGTCATTTAAAAAGGAAAATGTAACATTAAAAAAAAATCGAACAATAACTAAAGCTACTGGCAGAGAATTATGTTCCGTTGATCAGGAGGGGAATGGGGAGGGTTACTCAACAGAACAGATTAAAGCAGAAACAAATGCATACATACATTAGAGCTTGTAAAGCAAGTACAATTACGTGTTCTAAGCTCTTTCTAATCACATATCAAAGATTGTATTTCACTTACTTTTTAGAGGACTACAGGTGCAATTTATATTCACATGTTTTGATTTTTCTTCATTTCTTAATATTACCACATGAATAGTATGAATAAAAATATTCAATGAGATAAAAAAAAGCATCTTAAAAAACACTAAGTGGTCAGAAATTAAAACTTTGTCAATCAATATAACCAAATGTTCTCAATTGCTTCACATATTTTTTAAAAACACCTTTGTTTATTACTATGAAACCCTTTTTTGTGTGAATTTTCTTCCATTGGCCTCCAGTCCTTCCATGTCTAAAATGAATAATAAGGAATATTTCTTTTATTTTTTCCTTGAATTTAAAAAAGTGACTAAAAGATAAAAATTATGTTAACATAAATAATTCGACTACGATTACCTGTGGCAATGCCTGAAAAACGGTGTCCAGCAGGGCTCGGATACCCTGAGCCATTTTCAAGAGTTTAAGCACTGATGGGGCAAACAAAGGTGGACGAACGAGACAGGGAGACACAAGGACGGAAAAACAAACAGCCAAACACAGAAAGAAGAAATACAAAGGTATAATAAGTTGGGTGCAACAGAAATAATTCAAATTGTGAGTACCATGGGGATCAGTGACCGAAAGCAAAGGAAACATGAATAATACTGGTGTGTGGTTTATAGTGAGCAAGGGTGCAATATCTAATCATGCATTTTGTAAAATTAATGCTTGACATGTAAACAATTTCATCACACTTAAACTGTACGCACAAAATGACAATCATATTGGTGCAGAGTAGTCAAGTTACTTCATTAAAGAAATGACATTTTCAAAGATTTTTTTCTTCTCCCAATACAATTTTGCGGAAAAAATTCTAGGAATTTGTTTAATACATTCCTCAAGATTTAGAAGGTACCTATTAAGGTTTATATATAAATATCAGAATGAAGATATTGCCTTGTAACACACCGAAAATATCCTCTAAATATCAACCCAGTGATATTAAACCATGCAATAGTACAGGGTTAGAGATACATAAAAACACTTGTCTATTGCACCATTATAACTAATGTAGTATTACAATAGGATGAAATCAACATGAAGATAACCGTTTCCACAAAGCTGCTAAAAAATCTAAAAATCAAAAGACAGAGTGATTATAAATCATCACAAATCAGGCACATAGTCATGACACAGCATGCAAACCAATGGACAAAACCTGGTAGGAAACAGCGCCCTCTATGTTTGTCCTTGATCACTTTACCTGTGGAATAGCACCCATGAGGACGGCAAGCAACTCACGAAGGCCTTTCATGGTCTTCATGATCTTAAGAACTGTGGGCGTTTGGTATTTGCCATCGTTCAAGGAAAGGGGTTGGGCGTCAAAAGGTGGATCATAAAATATGAGCAAAATGGATCATAACGGTAGATAAATGATCACTTAATAGGCAATTGCCAGGTATTTGTACATCAGGGCCCCGTCTTACAAAGAGCTACGATCGATCCAAATCAATCGTAAGCCCTCCAATCAATCGCAAGTTTGCAGTCTCCTAACTCTTTTTTTACATAGTTACGATTGATATCAACTCTTTGTAAGATGGGGCCCAGGTAATACACATGGATGATTAAAAAGTGTGATATTTCAAACACACACTGCAATGATGATTGATGTCTCCTGTGTTCGCTATCATAAATGTGACCTAAAATGCCTAACTGGTTAGTTGAAGGAAAATAATTGCACACATTTATGCACACACAACTATTACACTTTAGTATTTTGTTTAGCCTACTGTAATCAATTCTTTATTCTCTCCTGTTCTTTTTACCATCACAATATTCTCTGAAATAATTTTACTAGATAAGTATCATACTAAAAATATGTAGTATATATGTATCAGTTATATCATTATTATGTAATAAGACGATAAACATGAAATATAAGAACCTACCTCTAGCTATACGAAGCACCCTCATAATCCTGATAATAGTTGGATTGATCGGTATAATGTTTGATTCTAACTCCTCCATCGCTATACCAGCAATAGATAGGATCACTATCGTCACATCCAGTTGGTTCCATCTGTTGGGAATAAACAGCAATGATGCAAGGGATCATCATTGATTTGGTGATTTCAAATGAGAGATGTTGCCTAGTTTTTCAATACGATACAAACAAATGTATATTCAAAGAAATTAAAGCATGTGCTGTTATAGCATCGACAGTTTGAATATGTGCATACAATCATTTCCCCACCAGCAAACACCAAAAACTGTTTGAGGAAGTAGCTAGAAAGTGAAGTGAAACAGAGAAGAAAGAACAAAAAGGAAAGAAGAGAGAAGAGAGGATGTGAGGAAGAAGAGAAACATCACAGAGAATATGGCAACAGAAGAAGTACAGAGAAAGAGGAATGTATGACGGTTTTTTTAAATAGAAGAGAAGGACACATAAACCAAAGGAGCAAGATAAAATATACATGTACTTACCCATCTTTGAAGTATCTTTTTATTCCAAGGGCGAAAATCTTTAATAAGGCCTCCAAGATAAATACAGCGGTGAATATATAGTTTAAGTAGGTCATAATGTCGACCATTACCTAGTAAAACAAAAACAATTAAATGATTATTATTACCATTGATATTTAAACAACCAGATTAAAAGTGATCAAGAGAAAAATATCTGCTACTCAGAAAATCCTTAACACAGCTGGGATAAAATATTCTGTATAACATTGACAAATAGATAGAATATACATGGTAGGAACTCCATGAAGATCTATGTTATATCAAGATTTGATTTTTCACATATCTTCTAAATTATGGCCATAGACTCTGACCAAAGTTCTGTGAAGCAATTGCCTTTTAAACTCAGTAAACTCTGTGTATTGCATGTATTTCACCTGATGGCCCCAGCAGTGGTACCAAAGAAAAGACTGCAATCATCTTCATGAACTTCCAAAGTTCATATTGTCCTATAAGCACACCCTGATTGCATAAAGGAATAGTTCCATAAAAATAAAGCTAAAACCACTGACCTGAGGCATCATGTAGAACTCAAGTGCCATGGTGACAACGTTGAGGAATATAATAGCAGCTACTACCAAGTCAAAGTACTTGCTCATCACAATGTCATGGACTTTCATCCTGGTCTTGGAGTAGTTGATATAGTACGGCTGCTCTAACGATCCTATGATGAAGGGGGAGATACAGAATGGATGTTGGTTATCTCATTATCATCACTGTTTTTGCTTACAATTTTCATAATCATCATTTATGTACTTTCAAAGTAGAGAGATAGTAAAAACTAATGAGGGAGAGAGAAAAAGAAGAATCAAATGAGAGAGAGAGAGAGAGAGAGAGAGAGAGAGAGATAGAGAGAGGGAAGGGGGAAGAGAGAGATATGGAGTGGATGTTGATTAACTGATCAAGTGTTACATTCATGTTTATTAAATGATAAATACAATGTCTACCTATGCATGTAACTCCCCAACCATGTACATCCCTAAATCCTGAATCTCTAAATTATATTTGTACAAATTGCAAATTGAGCAAACTCTGAAATGCATTAGAACTATATGAAATAGATGAGAAAGGTTTAAGTGCATAGAAATGTACTTAATACAAAACATTATGCAGTGTATGAATTTACAGTGTATTCAATGTATGCAATTAATGCGTTAATTGTTTTCTTCATTTCTGTTCCATGGAAGAGTTTCATTCCTTCAATCACTCTCATGAATGCGCATGATTTCTTTTATGATCAAAATATTCATAACTCCCCGTAAAATTATTTAAAACTTAGCAACTTATTAGTACCATAATGACATTGAATGGGCAGGGAAAGGGTAGGATTTGAAGAGCATTGAATATGAAAGTTAGAAAGAAATAATATATGATATTGCCTCTTGGTATTTCTTCACGACACTGATGAAAGGAGTGTAATGAAAGGTGTCTTGAATTTTTATTTATAAGGAAAAACAATATTCTCATAGAATTTAACGAATTCTATACTGATGCTTAAAAATAGTACTATATGGTACATGTTTCTGACAGATAATTGAAAGATTTTTATATTTTTTATACGGTAGTTAGAATCAAGGAAGTTAAGCTGAATGAGCACATCATTACCTTATGTGAATATCTTTCATGATTCTTTCAATTGATTGTGGTTTTCAGGAGGTTCCCCCCAATTTGTATGCATTTTACTTTTTACTAGTCCAAGATAACCATATTTGGCTTCATGAACAATAAAGAACGAACTTAAGAAGATTCTTGTTTTTGTTTTTAATGTCATTGACAGAACTCCAAACTACATTGTAGTTGGTTTAGTGCTGAAAAGAAGTACATTTGTAGATTCCTTTCTAATCAAGTGTCATCAATATCAAGATAAATACACCTCCACCATGGCACTCATGATGCATCAAATGTGCTTGGTTTGGTAGAGTTCAACATAATAAATAGCGCAATATACGAATGAGCTTGCAAACCGTACAACCCAACACATATCAAAATGAGCTTGTATATAGTTTACTAAAAACCATTCCCTGCATATCAGCATAACATCATATGAAGTAGCAAGTCAGACCGATAAAACCCATACAGATATTTTTCCCTGTAACCCTCATACTATATATTTGGAAGTGTTCTACCTGTTATATGTATTCCATGCTTTATCAGAAATAAGGAACTATTGATACGGGTCTATTTTGACTTCTTAGTAACCTTTGAACTTGATATGAAAATGAGTGAATTATGTATGAAGACTTTAAAGTATCCTTCAGGTGATTGACCTATTTGACCTAACCCATGACTCCTAGATGATGACCAATGACGTATGAACCCAAGTTGTTTAAGACCCCTCCACCTCCAAGGTCATGAACCTTGACCTCAAAAATAAAGATTTCTCAATTCTATAATGTTGCTTTAAATGGCAGCTGGATGAATGGTGGTTACGCATGGGAATGTGAATATAGAGCTGATCAGTGATGCCAAAAGTGAGATCCGCTATATCAATCTTGAATCTTGTACAAACCAATCTGACAATTAGCCCTCTCCTCTGGGGTCAAGTTTGCAAGCTCGCTGGGATCCACGTAAATGGTATACCCTGAAGCAGCAGCCTTACTTTGCCTGGCTTTCTGGAGCTTCAGTTGTCGTTTCTCAATCCGCTGGATCAGCTCCTCGGCTGCCTGCTCCTCCCGGCACTTGTGGAAGTTCTCGACAACGACACCCACAAACATGTTGAGGACGAAGAAACCGACGATAAGCAGGAAAGAGATGAAGTAGAGAATGAGCCATTCGTTGTGATCTCTCTGGGGCTGAAAGTCAAATACAAATTCATATTACAGCTGAACTTATACAAACATATTTACATACATGAAGTGATGCGTCACAAGACCATTTTTTGTGGAGGCTGTTCTGTCAGACCACATCAAGTACCTGTAATAGTTCAGATTGTTGAAATTTCCTTGAAGCCAAAGTGTTTTCAAGTATTATGCAGACATGGGTAAACAAAATGTATGTCAGATTTTTAAATTTGCCAACAAAGGTTACACCATCTTTTCCACCAAGTAAGCAAAAAGAAGGATATAATAGTATTGTCACTTACGGTGATAATGTTCTAAGAATCACATATTTTGAAACAGATTGAGTTTCCAATTTTTGCAAAATGCAAAAAAAAGGACACAGAAAACATCTCACATTGCCATACCACATCTAGGGACTGGAATGCATGGATTAAGGCTAGTAGAATTCAATGTTTCATCCCAGAATGTGGGGTAAGAAGGGTAGCAACTGAAATTGATGAAAAATAAGACAAGCCTTTAATGGTTTCCTTACCTGCTGATCAATACCAACTGCATCGATACCATTATACATGATGTCTACCCACCCATCCTTGGATGCGAGAACAAACAGTGCTACCAAAGCCTGCAAAGTCAGAAAAAGAACATTTCACTTAACAATAAGAAATAAGAAGAATGATCTGTAGAGATGTTGATTACTACAGAACAAATTGATTAAACAGTTATAATTCAATCATATCTATTCTATGAGCACATATACATGAAATTAATACTTATAATATAAACAGTTAGAATGTCTGAGTGTATCAAATATACATGATTTGATTAAACGTCCTTACTCATTTCTTTGTTTTGTTTTTAATAACTCAAGATATCGCTGAAACAGCTCAATTAAGCAGGTTTTTTCAATAATATTTAGCATAAAGTAAACTAAGTTGTTTGAGTACATTTTTTAGTGCCACTGAAATACATAAATGTACGATTCACTCTTATTCATTGTGATTAGACAAAGGGTAATACCTGAGCTAAGTTGTCAAAGTTGTACTGTTGGTTGATCCACTCATTCTCTGGGTTGGACTCACACTGGGTCCTGTTTTTGATGTGACGTACATTAGTACCAGAGCAGTAGTAAAACTGGCCCTTGAACAACTAGGTGGGAGAAATATAAGGGGGGAAAAATCCATGATTATTTATATATTACCTTTCTGACTATCGTACAAATCATCTTTCAACAACAAACCAATAACTTGCACAGAAAGCATTGCTGACCAATTTTAAACATCCTAATAGATCTTAAAAGAAATGTCAAATGAGGCACAACAAATATTTAACATCCAATCCTGGATGTTTGACCTGTGACTTTTGCTCGTTGACCTCTTACCTGGATGCCTAGGATTCCAAATATGATGAAGAAGGTGCAGCAGATGATAACAATGTTACCAATGGGCCTGAGAGAGGAGAGGAGCGTCTGCACCACCAGCTTCAAACCCGGGGCACGACTGATAACCCTGAGAGGTCGTAGAGTCCTCAGCAACCTGAACACGCGCAAGATGGAGAAGATCTCTGGACTGCTGGATGACACGGCAGTGATGAGGAGGTCGATCCACGACACGACGACCAGACTGCCGTCCATCACGTTCCAGCCGCTGTGGAGGTAGGCGTGGGTGCCAAAGAGGAATCCTTTGGCTAGGACCTTGATCAGCATCTCCAGGGTGAAGATGCCCATGAAGATGTAGTTGGAGATGGTCAGAAACTTCCTCTCCTGTGGAAACAACATTAAAAGAGAGTTGTTATGTTATCCTCTAAAGACCCGCTCATGAATCATCAGAGTTATACAGTCATCATCCCGTTTTAACAGTACCGGTACTTGATACAATGCATGTATAGGTCCCACAGCCTAAACGGTGTTTGTTGTTAAACGCTTTAACCAACTGAAGATCGAACTACAAAATATTTAGGCTACATGTTACATCATAAATGACTTATACAAATCTATGGATGTCTCCAAAAGGTTCTCAGATGGGTAGTAACTATCTGCAAGAGTATATGAGTTAATGCTCTTCTTGGTCTCAACCGATCATCTTGCTACCTGAAATTTGCTAGTTTTTCATTCACTCAATGATCATTAGAATAGTTTATCCATTAAGAAAAGTTGTTAATGTAATTGACTACATCCATAGTTGACGTAGTCATTTCAACATCTGTACTCAAGTCTGTAACAACAGGAGCCATGGATATCTTGAGCCCAGCCATTTCCATCACTTTTATTTTAACAATTATGAATACTGATGCAATGTTGTACTAGAGCTAGACATGATGGTTAAGGGTGTGGTTTCTTACCAGACTGTCTGCCTCTATGGCTGGTCTCTCCATCGCTAACGTGATGCAGTTGAGAAAGATGATGAGCAGGATGCCGTAATCAAACCACTTCTGAGCTATCAGATGCTGCAATTTCCTCCTTGACCTACAGAGGGGATGACATTTTCACCACATCAGTTATCATTTGAAGATAAGTATTTCAAAGTTTCAATTATCATTTGATATTTCTTCTTTCTTCCCCTTATTCTTCTTTGTATCATGCCACTTGTATTTTCTTTTTGGTTTCCACTTATTCTTCTCAACCCCCTTCAATCCTCTTCTCCCCCCCCCCACCTCATTCTCTTCCTCCTCCTCCTCCTCCTCCTTTGTCTTGCTCTTCCCTGTTCTGTTTTCTTTTTCTCCTTTTATCTCTTTGTCTTCCGTTTTACAATACTTTCCCAAAACAGAGAGTTATAATAATCTTAAATAATTTGACTTATTTTCCCCAACCAATCAGGTCAGCTTACTTGTTTCTTGGAGAAAGGAGATAAAGTGCTTACTCCATTCTTGTTTTGAAGCATCCCTTAGGCTCCGGACACCACTTAATACAGTCACAATCCTGCATCAAAACATCAAATAAATACACCCAGTTTGAATCACATACACTTTAATAGTGGGATTACTCTTCCAGCAGTTGAAAAGAGTAATATACTGGTAGAATTACATTTTGGGAAATTTTGCAATTACCCAAGATGCACTATGAAAGTCAACATGATACACTCAATTCCAATTTAACATTTGGTAATCTTTTAATGTTTTTCTTTTTTTCTGCGTAAACGTTTGAACCAATCTTCTACAGATAACCAATCAACATCTACACAGCTAAATGTTTCCTCATGTATGCTTGGCAGAATGGGCTAATAAGCCAGATTTTACTTATATATGCACACGTTTACTCACATAGAAGATCACAGAATGTAAGGAGTATCTTTTTTAAACTGTATATTCTTTGTAATATTAACAAGAATTACATAATAGAAATGGCTAAAACAACAAATAGAGTTGACAAAGTGACATATAATGTTGTATACTATGAAATGGTGAGTCCCTGTCCCTAAATGAGTACAATGCACCTATAAACAGACTATATTAAAGTACCCAAGAGTCCCCCTTGTATAAAACATACAATTGATGGTAACTTTGCCATTAATGGTAACCTCCATTAAAATCTTGTTTTGATTGGCTGTTGAGTGATGTTGCTATAATAGTTTATATCTATAGCAATGTTACCATCAGTAGTAATTAATTCCCAAAAGGCCAGGGAATGTGAAGACAAAACTACATGAAGAAAGTAGATGTGAAAATACTCTCTTTAACCACTCAAATAATGTGAAAGTCTTCTGGCTCCCAACAGCAAACATGAAATAGAAGCCTTGGTTTATAATCAATCTACAAAATGGAGTGATTGTTTGGCATCTGGATTCAGGTTCCTAGTCTGAACTCTCCCATTTCAAAAAATTTGTGAACTTTCTTCATTTCTGAGTCATTTTCTGAATCCTCATATTCCCGAATATGACGATGTTAAAGCAAAATACTCCTATAAAATTTTTTTTAAATGAAACAATAATATGCATCTATCTCACAGTCTGGAAACTCTTTTACAAACAAATGCATCTTTTATTTTCACCCTAGAAAAAAAGGTCCTTAATTTCATTAAACTTTGATATTTTAAATTGTTCCTGTAGCAATCATTGTAAAATATAAATTTATGTAGCAATCATCTGCACTGAACTGGCACTCCATGTCACAATGGTAATACTAATTATTTTCATAAAAAGTATCTCTGAATTGGGAAAAAAAAGACATATGTAGGTACAGTTAACCTCTGTGGTAGATATACATATATGGTATTCAGCAGACAGTTTCAGCACAGCTATTACAACAACAAAAAACATACAGGGAAAAAATAAGGCACTTGGTGAAAATAGCAAAAACAGTTTGAGATAACTGTCATTGATATGCTTTCCACTTCAGTAAGATACAATTAAGAAAAATAGGAGAAAAGTTACGTTAGTGACAACAACATTAGAAGGTGACAACAAAACATCTGCATAATGATAGATAAATGAATGTGGTTAGGAGCAGTGTGGCTGAAATGGAAAACATTTCCTTTGCAGAAACAAAAAGGTAAAAGTTCAAGTGAAAAAAACATTACATAAATATGTGAGGCACTTCAATTATGACACATGTGCTGTACTAAATATATACAGAAAAATGTATAATGATAGGTGGAAATATTTCAGATAGGCTACTGATTATTGGTATAGAAATTAAATCAATCATAAAACTTTTACTCAATTTTGCAAGTCATTTTTTTTAATGATTGTGATGGCTTTACCAAATTTTTTACTATGTTCAGCTTGCAACCAAAACATTTTTACTCAATTTTGCAAGTAATTTTTTTTTTAATGATTATGATTATCTCACATTAAGAAATCAATTCCATCAATCATCATTCTTTTCTTTCTTTTTTATAAATTTATACGTCCTGGTTGTACAATTTTGTACTTCTTTTATTATTGCTTCCAGCAGCTAATCACCTGCAATTAGATGTACATGTAGTGCAATATTAATCCATGATAAAACATTTCTATTCAATTATACACTTTTCAGTATATAAATACTTCAATTGTATTCTTTATATACTCCTCTGATAATGTTATGCCAATGTATCGATTACGATTACAACAGCAGAGTATGTGTACTTAATATCTCAATATTTCTCTGGTTGAAAAAGCTATAGATTTTGCAATGCATGGTATTGATCCTGCAGATATACAGAGTTATAGAATGTAGCTATATAACAATGCTAAGTATAATGCAGAGTATATGGAGAGAAAAAATTGTGAAGAAAAAAAATATGGATAAAGGAACAATTACTATATGAACAAATACAATAGCACAGTATTGTTAGAAATTATTTTAGCATATAATGCAACAGTAATTTAGTTTCCTGTAGAGACATATTGTTACGACAGATGGAAATATATTGACATGAGTAATATACGTATATTGCTCCATGAAGATGACTGTCTTCTAAGCATATGCAGAGCTATATGTATGAAACATGTCATTATGCATTAACATGAGAATATATATGTGAACTTTGAGCACTTTAAGAGATAAAAAAGAGCAGAGATGGTCATGCAGGTTACATGGCTATGAGAGATCTCTATTCTATGGCACACGTTCAGGGCCTAGGGCCCCGTACACTGTATACTCATGCTCTCTGAGCATGGAACTCACCCATGGAGCAGTTGCCATTTTGCAGAGGGCAGATGAACGGTTCGGGGAACATTCGAGGCAGGAGCGTTCATTAACAAGCAAGGATTTTGACATGCCAAATGCATGAAATGACATAATCGGGAATATGGGATGAAAGTAATGAAAATACGGGAAAATAATTTAGATGAATGTAAGAAAACAAAGAGATAATATCTGTAAAAAAGAAAATCGATCAACCTACATTTTCTTTCTATAATTATGAAAATGAACGTATAAACTGATTTCCCTCAATGACAACTCTGACAGTAAGGAGCTAGCAATAACTCTAATTACTTTTCATTTTTTGTAAATACAGTCCAAGACTTTTCAGTGATATGATCGTCACAATGACACCATCAAAATATAATACCTTGAAAGCCTTACAAGTAGCCAAATAGCAAATAATTTTTTCGAATAATTGTGATTTGGCCTTATGAAAGACATAATGAAAGTATATTAAATATTTTGTTACCACCTTTAAAAAAAAAAATCTTCCTTCTTCTTCACAAATAATGAAGAACAAACTTTCGATCATTGTCTTGTTAACTTCATGTTTTTAGGTTGAGAGTCAAATACTAATGATAAGGTCTTTTTGACATAAAAAGGCAGTTATTAGATAAAAACATGATGGATTTTCCTTATATTTCAGGATTATTAACAGCAATCTATCTAATCTCTGTCATCTCCCTATCGATAAACACTTCCTTTTAACTTTTCATTAAATACTTTGTGAATATGAAAATTTCCTTGTTTATCAAGTTATCGGTAAACATTTTTTTTTTTTAATGTCTAGTCCTCTATCATATTTAATCCATAATGCTAATATGTGAGTTAGATGATATAATTATCAATTACCCGAATACAACAGCAATTTCTAGTGATATCTTCATCATCATCATCATCATACTCTACGTCCTCATCATGCTTTTCTTCACACGTTGCGTTTCTGTTTTTACACCGAGAAGAATTTCTCTGCTTTTTCTACATGGAGATGAAGGGGGAAAACAAAGTCAGCACGATTGGAAGGGGCAGAATGAATGGCACTAGGCCTGTCCTCATCATGCAGCTCGAGTTTGCCAAATGTCCCGCTATTTCAACCATCCCGATCGCAAATAAGCCAGTAAATTTGCGTCTTAATCAGCCGGCAGTTGCAATTAGCGGGATATTATTCGGTCTAGAAAATATCCTGAGAAATCCTGGTCTTGTTTCCAAAATATCCTGCTATTTGGGAAATAGCGGGCAAATTTGCGCCCATTCGAGCTAGTTTGTGATAAGCATATCGGTCTGGTGGGGACGCGATTTTGAGGTTCAGGATACTCCAGAGTCTGAAAATAGCGGGTTATTTGGCAAACTCGAGCTGATGAAGACAGGCCTACTGATTGTTCTTGGGGAAAGGGGAGATGGGGGTGGTCATCAATAAAATTTGATGGAGAATGGTAGGTTTTGTGGAGATGAAGTGGAGAAAATAAAATAAACTGAAAATGATGAACCTGGTCTTTGAGTTTTAATAAGCAAGCAACATGTCAAATAAATAAAAATGCAATTGTATTCTATTTCTGCATTACATTTTGATACATTTTCTGCATGGAATGCTCCTGCAATATTCTATTTATATAACATGCATGAAGAAGCACACCCTTTCTCCCCATGATCAAATCAACATAAAATGCACCAAAACAAACTTTTACTTTTTTGGGGGTCTAATTTTAAGAAAAATATCTTGCAACAATGTATACTTGGAAGATCAGAAGATATACAGATTCCATCATATTTTACAGAGTCCATTTACTTAAAAGATTGAGCAAATTTTACTTTGAACAGAAATATGATGTATATGAACAAATAGTATTAAAACCAGAGTCATGGTTTTCCCACTCTTGTAAGATATATCAATAAGGCAGTCTGTATTAATTACCAGACATATGCAGGTCCTTAACAAATGTAATCAATCTTATATCCTCCATATAACTTCAATAATACCATCTGTATATTACCCTTTTCTTTACTTTTGTTTCTGATGGATATATATGTACATCAATTCATAATCAACTCAGGTTTTTACTTTCTGAAAAGGCAAAAAAAAGCCTCATACTCTCCATAAACTCAGTATCAAAGATGTCATAATCTTTTAAGATCATATTAAATAGTACATGTGCACAGAATCAATTTATTTCTATAAATCTCAGCACAAATTTTCTTCTGTGCCTTCTAATTCATGTCAGTGGTGATGTGGTCAGTTCAGCAATGCTGGTAAAAAAGGGAAAGAAACCTGCAAAATAGATTGGTGTGACATATATATTTAAAACATTCTTTATTACAATCTGCTAGTGAAGACTCTCATTAAAGGTCACACATTGAGTCTGCATCTACATTGTCACTGCAAGAAGAAAACATGTACATAATCATCCAGCCACAAAACTTTAAATTGTTTGTACAAATGAATCAGCATACATCAGTCAAAATAATAAATTCAATGTTAGAAATTACAAGTAGGAAATCATAATTAAAATCAAAACAAATTCAATAAAATTACAAAAATATACACGAATCAATATCAAACACATGCTGAACACAAGTAAAGCCATCCATAGGTACCATGCTGGAAGCTACGTCTGAAAAGTTCTTAAAAAGAGATTTAATTGTGAGAGTTTTGATATGATACAAGTTGATTTGATTTGATTTATTGATATATTGATTAAGTAATGAAAAGGTTTGAAAGGAGAAATCACAGAAATACTAGGAAGTGAATTAGGAGCAGCATCCGGCGACATTGAGCAGGTTTTTGTGATGTGATGTCACGTATGAAACAAGGTTAGGGGAGAATTATTTTCTAGAGCAATAATGTAGATGAATATGAAGCCTTAAAGCTTCTACCAATTGTATCATATGACATCCAATCTAAAAAGACCAATCTATAATTTGCATTTCTCTCCATGAATAATGCCTTACGAGGCCTTTACTACCTTTAAAGGAATTTTAATTTCATATTTCTATTGCCTTTAATTCACCTCTTGAGACTAGAAATGTAAATTGACACAAACATTTTTTTCATCTCTCATGATTCTTTATGTAATATGGTTTTTAAAGTAACTTGTGAGAAAGAAACCATATAGATTTAAACTTAATTTAAATCTTGGTGCAAGTTTTCCATGCATGAATGATAGAGTTGCCATTAATATTGAGGTGTATTTTCTTTTATGTATGAACCAATTTTTATCCAGAGGTCAGAGTTGAATCGGTTATGTTCTGAATTTATACACAATTTTTTTTTAATAACATAGACATATACATACTGGTATATATACTTTTTTTTACAAAATTGTGTGTTTTCTGGTCTTATTTTCCAATAATATAATCTTTTTGTGAAAAAGCATAAATTCCACAGAGACACTGACTAGAAAACCTGTCTGTGCATGTACAAATGTAAAAATATGTTCAAAACATTCCCTTGAGACCAGTCAGTTTAAGTTATTTAAACATGAATATTGAAATCCTTTCACACTTAACAATCTCCCAAAAAAGGATGAGTGTATACTTTTAAGAAGAAAACAATATTTGTAAACATTTTATTTTACAAAATGCTATAGAGTGAAGCTAGCTATCACAGCACACTTATTTAGAATTACATGCTGTACACACACACACACACACACACACACTTGTGAGATGAAGTTTTCTTTCTTTCATGCATCATCCAGACAATATATTGCTATAGCTTGAGAAAAAAACAAATTATCTCTTAAAAACATACAGTGTTCTTGCACAGCAAACACAAACTCTATAGTCTAGTGGGCCAAACAAAAGAAGTTTCTCTCAAAGATTCTCTGTTGTATTTTTCAAATAGATTTCCGTTGCAAAGCGTTCAACGACAGGGGTATGGCCAGGCCATGTGAGTTTCTATCCCAAAAGATTATAAGGATAATGTAAGGTCTCTAAATTCATTGCATTTTGATGTCTTTGGAGAGTTATTCTAATCTCCTCATCAATTTTGTCCTAAATACATCGTATGGAGAATGGGGTTTTCCAAGATGCGAATCTACTGGGTGAAACTTCCTCTCTGAACGAATATATACACTGTACATGAAGCAATGGTGCACATTGACATGAATGGATTTACCCTGGAACATCCAGTAAGGCACGTCCGCAACCAACCAAGCATTGAGCACTTCTGTCATGGGATGGATCAAGAGCAGGATGAAGTGAAAGAATGATGATGCCCAACATGAACAGGAGGATGATCAGGGTGGTTATGAACATGATGCTGGTGTTGATCATGATGAGAATGATATAATTATGATGACGATGATCATCATCATAATGTGAAGATGATGATGATGGTATTGTTGATAATACGATGATGACATTATATGATTGGGGTGATAATGATGATGATGATTATGATAATAATATTATATGATGATAATGGTGACAATGTCTATGATGAAGACAATGTTGTTGATGATGATGATGATGATGATGATGTGAAGATGATGATGATGACGATGATGATGACAATGATGATGATGATGATGACTATGATGATGATGGTATAGTTATGACGATGCTGACAATGATGATGACCTGTGTACGATGATGATGAGGAGGAGGAGGAACATTGTACTTGTAGGACCAATAACGGTAGTGATAATGATGCCATGATAACATCAATTTGCAAGAAAAAAAACGAAGACATGATGGCAATGAGGTACGTACTAGCCTAACTTCACAGTAAGTCCAAACATTATGCACAATAAAGAAAATATATTCAGAAATAAGGACTGCTACAAATGTCAGAAATTTGGTAAATTGGAAAATGAGAGGCCAGTGACATGGACATTAGAAAATAAAATCATAAAAGGAAGGGATACAAGTAGTTTTGTTGATTACCTAAAGGCAAGGGCAATGTATTTTGGCAGACACAGAGTCATTTATTTGTCATGAATCTTATTCTTTGAAAGCCTCCTTCCTTTTTTAATTTCACTGAAATAGTACATACCAGGACCTCATCTTATAAATTGCAAGTTTGCGGTCTCCTATATCTCTTATGCACATATTTGTCATAGTATCAACCATTTAGAATACAGAGCCCGGCCTAAATGAAGAAAAAAATCATGGCAAAAAGCAGTCCAATTATATTAGAAAAATCAACAAGATTTACTGACAAACTTGAACTCTGAAAAAAGGAAGAAATTAACAATGTTTTATGATTGTTCTTATTCATTGCAATGAATCAACTCAAATGTACTTATATTGCTCCCAAATTGGATGAATGTCTTTCACTATTATTAAACGCTGTTATATTACCAAACCAAATAATGTTTTCACCATGGTTTGGATTGTTTAATTAGGGGTAGGTGTAGAGGGCAAGATGCACATGCATACGTATCTGATACGGCCAATTTGAAGATGAGAAAGTACAAGCTAGCTAGAACAGTGAACCAGTATCATAGCCATGCATACAAGACTACAGAAAACTTTAAAATGTTCATGCTTCTCATACATGTACTAATCATGCATGGTCTACATGCACTTGAAATCAGTTCTCATGATCTGAGATGTAATGTGTCATGCAAAATTATTTCTGATGGACAAGCCATATTTCACACAGTATGATCCTTCAAACACCAATTCTTATTTGAAAGAATTAAACTCTCTTGTAAAAAAAATAGAAAGAATTACAAAGATACAAGTAAAGACTGTAGACTACCACTCAGAAGACATGCTAGGGTAATTGAGCTAAATTCAGAGAGTGTAAAGATACAAGAAGAGGTTAATATATGCAGCCAAATTTTGTTGGTTGTTGATTCTCCGTGCATCCAGACTGCTGCAGACAGAGAGAGCGAGAGAGCCCATGCTAGCGGCGTTTACCTTCTCTGTGCGATAGTGACTGTTTTGCTACTACTTCTATTGTGCAAAATATAGGCTGTAACAGCCAGAAAATTAATGGGGAGAGAATTGTGAAGTAGAAAGCAAGGTGTTGATTGGAATTCCAGCCGGCTTCTTTGACGTGCAAATCCTCAAAACAGCAACACCGCTGACAAGAGCAAGCGATTGTAGGAGCTAATTGAAAACTGACCTCCACTTAGTTAGGTAAGATTAATTGGTTATGAAGGAAATGTGTTCACATACATGGGAATGTGTCCACATCTAAGTTAGACAGCATTGGTTTAATCATATCCAAAAAAGAGTTAAGGGGATGTTAAATTGTAATACAATTTTGTTTATTTTTTCCTCAACATACAGTTTCAAGTTTCTCCCAACTTTGAGAATTTCAAAATTAGACGCTTTCCTTTTTATAACAATACATGACATCATTGTATCCCTGCCCCCCCCCCTCCCCCACTACGGGAACTGAGGGACCGCATTCATGTTCCCAAAATGTCCGGTAATGGGGTACTTGTCACGCAGCAAAGTCCGGCTCGTAACATGCATACGCGTACCCTAAATAACACTGAGTGTGGGGGGGGCCAGGATTCTATCAAAGGATTTTTTTTCAAAAACAATCCCACATACTTCCAAAAAAATTCCTAAATGCATTTAATAACAGCCTGCTGCAACCCCCTGTTGAAGCAAACAGGCAATAAATTGTCATCTTAAAAACAAATATAATCAGATCTGGCAATACAACAAGGTTCTTTTAATATTGGTGATATCACAGTCCTTGAGGTACTTACAGCTTCGTCTATGGCATCAGGGTCTTCTATATTGCTGTAGGTTGTTGGTGCTGTCCCTTCCGTCTGGAGGTCCTTATTATCGTCCATACCATCGACCGGTATCTGAGTGTCGGCCTGAGGGATGGCTGTTACTGACCCACCATTGCAGGAGATGTAGGAGGTCCGTCGGCTGTCGTTGTTGTCACTGTCGGGTAGGTAGCCATTGCGAGAACCATCGTGAAGGGAACTTCTATGTACCATGAGGATGAGAGAAGATAAGGAATGGAATAAAGATACATAAAAGTATAAGAATCTCTACAAGGATTAGTATATTGACAAGTATCAGGATGCTGCTTATAAGTATCGGCTTGCATGGTAATGTAGATAAACAGTAGGCTTGCGGTTGTACCATGTGTTGCACACACTCAAGAAAGATTACCGAGAGTCCTTTTCAGGACTCCCCAATCCCCCCTCTCTCTCACATGGTGCAACCGCAAGCCTACTGTATAAGTATAAGGATGTACAAAAAGAGTAACAGTAAGTAAGTAAAAACGATAGCAATAAGTATAAGGATGAAGAAAACATGAAGTATAATGATGGCAATAAGTATAAGGATGTATTAACCCCTCTGCATGAGAGAACCCAGTAGTATTGGGTAAGAAGAGGGATATACATGTATCTTAGGAATATAAATATGAATATGAACATACATGTGCATGGATCCCCTAGAATTCAATTTGGAAGGGGTGTCAAGAGAGTGAAAATAAGATACATGTGTAGAAGAAGCTGTACTCTGACTTGGAACAGCATCCCTCTTTCCATAAGAAAAATTTCCTGTCTTGCCACCTTGAAAAGATCCCTCAAAACTTACCTTTTTCCCCAATGACCTATGTGATTTACTTCCTGTAAGACTGTACAATTTTGTCCTCTTTTCATATATTTGTATTTTTGTAAGCGCTATATGGTACTTATTTGTTTTTAGCGCTCCTAAATATTTAATATTATCATTATACTGACCTGCTTATACTGACAGAAGAGTGGCTATCGTTATCCTGCCCCAGCTCATCGCCCAATTGGTATGGGGTGAGGAAGGTCCCCCCTTGCTTCTGGTCTGGGGGTGAATTGCTCCTCATGCTGCCCCCCTTGTGGCTGTTGTGGCTATTGACGCTGTTAGCACTGGGGCTACGCGGGAGACGGGGTGACCCTCTGATCTTTAATGATGACTGGTGGAAGATAGAAACAATGTAGGGAGTTTCCAATCAAAAAAAAACTTTTGAAAGCAGGAGCAGACTGGCTAATTGCAGGGTCCTAAATTATCAACATTATGTTTTTAACACCACTGCTCTATTAAGATATTGGCAGAAGGCTCAATATGGAACCATTCAAGCAACGATGAAGGATCACATATCTTCCTTTGATCAAACAGGCTCTTTCACCTAAAATAATTTTACAGCATCAATTCATATAATGGGACCTTTTGTCAAACTATCAAATTATCAAATTTGATAAAATAACTCTTTTTCAATGAACTTTGCGTCACATATCAAAGTCAATGGGATTTTTTTTTAAATCAATCAAGATAAGATGCTGATTACCATTTTCCTATTTAATGTGTTTTGATATTGGTTTCCAGTGACTCTCTTCCCAATAATATTCCTATGTCAATAACTCCTTGTATCACTAATTAAATCCTTGCAGAGGGACTTAATTTGTATCATTCAGGAGAGAATTCATAATTTTTGAGAAGCTAATGACGGTCTCTGTTCCGATACTCACCAATGACTGTGAGTCTGAATCCCATGATCGTGTATCATGATCAATGAAGCTACCCGGTCTGAATGCTCTCTGCATATCAACATTAGGGGAGCCTTGAGGCGTGGCTGCGGTATGGGTAATGATAGGGGGACTCAGGGGGTGGCTACCACCATCGGTAGCGGGACCAGTTATTGCTAGTTTTCCTGCTGTAGGAAAATTAACATAAAAGTGAATGTAATGGTTAGAGTTTAAATGCATTTGAACATGTACTCTATGTACATGTATATTTTAAAAAGAAATAAATTTAGATGGAAAGGCGTGTCTTAAGCAAGAAACAATGGTTAACATTAGTAATTGTTGTAAACGTCATATTCAAGATTATCAAGTGACTCCAACTTATTTTTTTACACTGTATTTTTAATAGCTAGCTCACTCTATATTCTATATACATTTTAATAAGTTCACACTAAGAATTATAAGCACGCACAAGATTATAATATTCACAAAAAAGCAAGAGGTTTTGAAAAAGCAATTTCAATTTTCTTTGGTTTTGTGCATCCCCTTGTTAATGTGAGTGCATTTAGGAAGGGTAAATTTAGAATTTGAGTCCAACTTTGTTGTTTATATTATCACATATTCTTCAACTTCTTGATATCCTGATGCACTAACCCATAGAATGCTGTGTCAAGTGATTTTAGAGTTGCTCACACGTATCAAACGTTTTGGCTTGATGCAAATTATTCTATAAAGTGATTGGACACGTTTTTTTTAATTTAAACCATTAACTTCTGAATACTCTTATTCCATAGGCTTAATACGGTAACCACTCAATTCCATCACGCAATGCGTTAAAAGATGTACCCTGTATATAATTACCATTATCTTTATCTGATGTGACTGATAAGACTTCATCCTTGATGTCATCCATGTTCTTCTCCTCCTTCTCATTCTCTTCATTCTCCCCTTCCTCATCCTCGCTCTCCTCTTTATCAGATGTGTTCCCTTCTTTCTGCTCAGGCTGTGCAGAAAGAACCAAAATGGGATAAAGGGTGTAATCATAACATTCATCTTAAATATTGGAAAATGCACAAGAGAAACCCAATAGTCAATATATGAAAGATTTAAAGGAGTAAGCAGTACATTTAAATATCAGTATCTTTTTATTACTTGAATCCTCGAAATGAGGGGAAAGTACAAATCCATGCTCTGCATACTGAATGAGTCTAAATACATCAAATGAAAATACTATAAATAATATCTAGTGCACAAAACTGTAGAAATTCACACAAATTATACATCAGCAATTTTCATGAAAAGGAAGCAAGTATAAAACATTCAAGGGTAATTGGAAATAATTGAGGATACAAAATTGCACATAATTATTGAATCTTCTTTAATGGTATCTATTTAGCTAATTATGTAAAGGAGTACATGTACATGTACAAGTATTCACTGGGAGATGCTGAATTATGTGTACATCATCATGGCAGATATCAAGTGATTTATTCAGTTCAAAGCCAGTATGATATCAGTATACAAGTAGGAGAGTTCAATTGTGTATCAACCCATATGCACTTCCTTTAGATGCAAAGTCACTTCATATTTAACCACATAATTATCTCAACACCTACACATTTTTAGTAATTACCCGTTAAGTCTCAAATCACTCTCATGAAATATTCTTTTGTTAATGGTTCCTTTACGTTACATATAAAGAGCAACCCATTTAGATGATCCTTGAAAGGATGTGTGGAGGAAGGAAATGTTCCCCTAAGAGCTTCATTGCATTCCATAAAGTCAAGTCTTGTGACTGGATAATGTTCACTTTATCAAGAAAACATATTTTCTAAAAGTCAAGGTACCTTCGTACAGAAGCAAATAGATTTATACAGTACACATGTATAATGGAAATGAAATGCAAAGAGCGTGACATATCAGGAGTGTATGGAATATCAAGAAAGTGTAAGAGCGAGGAGAAAATCTGAAATATATGCCAATGACATTGTGAAATAGAAAGAGGGAGTGGTTATAAAATCAATATGTCATTTATATTTTGAATCATAGCCCCCAAAATACAAAAGCTTTTCCTTCCATTTCACATAAGTTATAATGTGTCAATATTAAGTTGTTGAGTGGCATGTCAGAAAATGACTCAGTATTTCCTAATTTCCCTAAGATTGCAGTATAGCTTCAGGAATAAATAGATTTGCTTTGTAACATAAACACTAGAGAGGACATCAACTAGAGCAGAGCAAAACCAATTACTGCTGCATATAAAGATTGAGCGAAGAACAATATGCTTAGTTTTAATCGATATGTACATTATTTGAAGTGGCAAATAGCTACATCAATCAGAGCATGACATGAAGTCAATTTTCCATCACTCAATGATGTATTCATATTTTACTATTAAATTGGACAGGCTTTGCATTACTCAAACTTTTCTGAAAATCTATTAAGAACACAAGTTCATGCCCACTGGATTTTTCCATTATACTGTAGCATAAAATAGCTTCAAAACAATTCCATCTGACAGAATGACAATGTATACTCTATTTTTTCTCTCTGAATCTGTGTTTCCTGTCACACATTTAATAAAGTACCTCAAAACCAATCCTAGATGTCATATCCCATGATTTGACTCAAGAAAATGATGAAGTGCATTGATCTTGCCTATCTGTGTACATAAGACTTTATCTTTGTATAAAACGTGTGAATTGTGGCAGGTGTTAACGACTCTTATTAAGTAAACCATCAGTATAATCTGAATCAATATGATTATGATGGAGCTTGCTAGCTGGGTAAAGGTGGCACTGTACTCTGGGTCAGAGTCTCTCTCATACTAGTTACTACTCCTGACATCATTTTCATCCCAATATTGATTCATAGATTTAAAAAAAGACAATTAAAGAGAGACTTTACAGTCTGCTGTGTGTAACTATGCATGTAATGTTGGCAAACCTATACTCAAGACACATCTAGAAAAGGTCAGTGGAATGATCACTTCTAGCAACATCAAAACTTTCCTACACATCCAAGTGCAATGGCAACTTAACTAGAGAAAATGTATAAAGATTTTGGAAATAAAGAATATCTTTCAGATGATCGGAAGTAGAAAGAATGAACTACAATTTTTGATTTAAGTGATCAATTGAAGAAAACAAAAACCACAGCAAATAAATGTGATATCAAAAGAAAATAAGCATGAGGAAACATAATGCAAGATTATGAATTGGAGTTAGATACACATAAATCATTCACCTACTCATTTGGAGCAAAGTGTAAATAAACATCAAACTACATTCATGAGGAACACATTAACCTATAAAAGACCTCCTTTTAAATTGCTTCTTTGCATCATGTTCTAAAAACATCCATTAAAACTCCAGAGAGGTTATTAATGTTCCATCCTGCCAACACTCCCATTTCATGGGCTGACATTTGACCAGCTGCGCCTAAAACCTTGTTCACACATAGAGCGTTAAACCGACACAAAAACATGCACTGTGACTTAAACTTATGAGCCAAGAGAAATGCACTTATTATTTTATCTAAAATCATATAGATAAGTTTCTCTAAGGAAACTTTGTTGCAGAGAGCTACGTTTTAACCACCCATCTGCCATTCATTAATACATATAGAATGTTTGTATTTTCCAGCAATTTTTTTTCTGGGGGGGGGGGGGGGNATGTGTGAACTAGGCTTAAGTCTTGCCTCCTTCCTACATCCATTATGCATACAGCCGAGTCTGCTGCAGTTGGTGTAATCATACACACCATTAATACAAATTCATGAATAAAGCCCCTTGACAGCTTACGTATGGGACAGGTCTGTTACCATGGAAATGACATTTGAAATTTCTGCATATGAGACCCAACTAGCACAAAGAGAGAAGAATGATTGTTTTCATCCTTTACACGACTCTAACGTGGTGATCTTTCTTCTCACATTGTTTTGGATTTTACCTCCATGAAAACCATATCATCATACAAGGCCAACAGTACTAACTATGAATGTGTTCCTTGGAAAGTTTTTAATATGCTTATTTGAATCAATCATATGATTAAATCATCTTTTTGAAGCAGGGAGGGCTTAACTCAAATACTTTATTACAGATTCAACGTCCCGCCAGATCCAAATAAACAGACAAAATCACAAATAGCTCAATATAACTCATACATTTTCAAACCACTAATACATGCATCTTGTACATATACACATAGGTACATTGTACTTAATGCTCATAGTGACAATGAACGTGATCATTGTTTGTCTTTTGATGTGATCAAGTATGGCATATGGTTTCAAAATTTGAAATGGAGGTTCATACAGTGTACTGTATGTGTAGGAATGCTGTTTTTTCTTTCAGAGAATACACACATCAACTCCATCATAAATGCATTTCTCAATAGGAAAGAAGGCATGCATTCATGAATATGTATATATGCATGCAAACATGAGTGAATCTTTTAATATGATATTCATACCCCCCCCCCACTCCAGGGGGGCGTTTCACAAAGACTAAGATGCACTTAAGTTGGACTTGGAGTATGGCAGGCGATGTATGCCTTTAAAAATTCTTGAACCAGCTGTAAAAGAGGAAAAACCTTAGAAGTTAAAATCTTTAGATAACGTTTTTTGCTTTAACAATAAACTATCAAATTTTGTGATATCCCTTCAGAGATTAGTGGTGAGAGCAACTAGTGGCATGAATGGCCTGCCATAGTTCAAGTCCAACTTAAGGTGATCTTAGTCTTTGTGAAACACCCCCTGGATTCATATGATCAGTGCATGACTGACATTTTTATTGAGAGCCATAACGGTAGTTAAGTGCAAAAACATTTACCAAGGTACATGTAAGCTTTGATGAAATATACTCACCATAAGTGTACGTCGGGTGACATAAAGCAGAAGATAAGTTCTACATGACATGATGACATAAAATTGGGGGCGCGGCCAAGATGATCATGGGTTGGGGCCAGGTTTGGGGGCGTGGCCAACAAGAATTGGGCGGGGCACCAGATGGTAGAAGGAAGTATAGTAGCCATGAGAGATGAAAAAAAAAATCACAGTACAAAAAATAAGACAAATTGGGAGACAAACGTGTTAATCTAAAAATATCCACCAGTTGATGAAGTGCCAATTTTCTTTTTTAATGTATTAAGCAGGTAGGAGGCAGCATATGTCAATTCCTTTTAAGCGAGAGCAAAGGAAACGATTCAAAGTGTCAAATATCACACAATTAAGCCAAAATCTGAATTTTCTTGTTTTGTCACAAGAATGAATAGTACAGTTCACTAAATAAAACCACTTTTTTTTTTTCCTTTACAAATATCATTCTAAAATAACGATTGAATGAAATTGATAACAAATGTTAAAGTGAGCAAAAATTTTGTCAATGTGGAAAAATCTAATTTATTATCTGCTTTTTTTTTTCTTCATTTCTAAAAATCACACAAAAATGCTGAAATCTTCTTCTTCTTTTTTTTAGACAATGAGCACGATCAGTTTAAGGATTAAAACCACCTTTATTTTTTCCATTTACAAATATCATTCTTTATCCGATTGTATGAAAATGATAAAAAATGAAAAGTGAGCAAAAAAGTTGTCAATGTGCAATAAAAGTTGGCAATGTGCAAAAATATTTTTACTCATCTGCTTTTTCCTCCATTTTTGCAATGAAAATATGAACCACTTTCAGAAGAGAATCGCCAGAGGAGAGTTCAACAGGATGTGAACCAGTTTGCTGACATCAGAGAAAAATCGCAATTATCTGTACCACATTTTATAAAATCCTATGCTACCCAGCTCACAGCAACCTATAAGCCTGGCCTTATCCCCAGTTAATACCAGATAATCTCCAACTAACGCAAGAGAAGTAAGAGCAAAACACAAAAAATGAGCCCACTGGTGACTGTGGTTGGCATGGTTACGTACCTCTGAAGAGAATCCCTCGACGAGGATAGCAACGAGGAGATTGAAGAGGACGTAGTTACCGAACGTCATGAGAGCGATGAAATAGAGGGCAGCCCAGGGTGAGGTGCGAGACATGCCGTTGTAGAGAACCACGTTCCAGTCTTCTTGGGTCAAGATCTGGTGGAGAAAAAGCAACAATCAGGGGGGAAAAAGGGTTCAGGGCAAGTTCACATATGTAATGTCAAAGAAAGTAAGAGAAAAACATTGACAAATCATTTATTAAATGAAAGCCATGTTTTTACCTTTTTTTATAATAAAATCAAGAGAAATATACTGAAATCGCTAATAAATGTATGGACAGAGTAAACTTTTGAAAATATACAAAAGAAATGCAATCATTACTAAATACTGTAAATATCAAACCTCATGTTTAATTATTATTCAAAGGATGTTGGTTTAACTGAATCAATCAAGATTTGGATGTGTCATAGAACGCTTTTCTAATTATCCAAACAATCATGATAAATTTTTTAAGCAATCAACAAAGATGATATTAAGAGGCAGCAATAGGAAACAATTTACACAAAACTA
The DNA here is from genome assembly GCA_003118195.1 of Hemicentrotus pulcherrimus. Lineage (NCBI taxonomy): Eukaryota > Metazoa > Echinodermata > Echinoidea > Camarodonta > Strongylocentrotidae > Hemicentrotus > Hemicentrotus pulcherrimus. The sequence continues at coordinate 208,200 of BEXV01000272.1, read as the reverse complement.
AAATCTAAAACTACATATAAATTTTGGCCTAATTAAAAGAAAATAACTAGACTGCACTTAATATGTAGTCAATAAATGTACCAGGTAAGTTGATATGGTAAATGGTTGAGGTCGAAAATATATATATATATTCTTCTCACCTGGAATACTGTAACAATGGCCCAAAGGAGTGAATCAAAGTTCTTTCTATCACAAACTTGCTCTCCTTCAATATAGTCACAGAATTTACATCCAAATATGTGCATTCCAAGTATACTGTAATGAGATTCAAAATATTATTCTAATCAGTTGAACATCAATCAATATATGGTATAAGGAATACTTTAAGATTACATGTTTGTTCATGCATAATGCATATAAAGACTACTATTCTTGTCTCTCTTGAGTGGTCTTTGTAAACAGGTTTCATTGTTCATGTAGTATCAAAATATTGATAATGATGAATGATTCTTGTAATAGCGTTTATCGCTTTTCCCTATGCGCTTTGGAGAATGTGAAGAGATAGAATTTGAAAATAGCATTCAGATCAGATAGATAAAAACTAAATTCAAACGTGAGGAAAACTGGACATGAACAAATGAGTCTTCAGTCTCCTTTTCGAATCCTCAACAAAACTGAAATGCTTTTAGGGAAGCAATCTAACACATATGGTGTATTCCCATACTAGCATCAAAAGAAAGTCTTTCAACATCTCGTACATTCACAGACGTCTCATCATTATGTAGTAACCTTTACCATAATACCTCCACTGGTCTCAGTGTTCATGTTCATGAGTTTTTTTTCAATAAAAGGAAATGAGACACTCATCACACTGCCAAATAATGTCAGTGAGGTCTTTGAGATTGGAATGGAGTGATAACTGACATGAACAGTATTCTGTTGTAAATTTTCTGCCTTTAAAGAATGAAGTTGAGTTCTGGTCATGTGATTGCATTGTGAAAGAAACGATTAGGAATATATCAGAAAAGGGTGATCATCTAGTATATAAGTATTCATGTGTATTGCAAGGTTCTGGAATCATCAAAATGAAAAGATATTTGGCCAAATCATGGCCAAGTTACAAGCACTATACACAGAATAATGTATACGGGACTACACGAGCCCATGGCGAAAAAAAACCTACCCCTCAATTTTTACGATGTTTCATGTCATATTTAAAATATGAAGGCATTTGAAGAGCCATGCTTTTCAAGGAACATGTTTAATCTGATGTTCTTCCTCCCTTGCATAATAACAATGATAACGCTCACAAATTAATTTTTACCTCTTCCCAGAACTCAACCTTCTCTTTATATCCTTTGTATTTGGGAACCAAGGGCTCCCTGTATATTGGTCTATGGAAATGAGAGAATTCAGAAGTCAACGTCTTAAAACACCTAACCATAAAACTTTCATAAAACTTTTTATCAATAACAAAGGCTAAATTTCTATGAAAAATTTGCTCTCAGCCAATCAGATGCCATGGTTTCAGTAGCTTATAACAGTAGCTTATAACAGTAGCTTGTAACTTGTTATTGATATCAAGTTTTATGAAACAGGGTCTAGAACCTGGCTAGAACCTGTCTAGAAAGGCCATCCGTCAAAAGAGGTCATTTTTATTTTTCTCTTAGGTGGCTTTCACAGATACATGTAGGTTTGCGCTATATCACACAAAAGCATCGTGTCTTTCCGAATTACCTCATGTTTTATATTATTTCGATTGAGTTCACTCTTTAGTACTTCCACATTGCGGAGGCGCGATAGCTCAGTCGGTAGAGCAGTAGTCTCGTAATCCGGTGACCCGGGTTTGAAACCAAGGCTATGCGCAAGTGCCCTTTGGTTAAGGCATTAATCCTCATTACCAGGTCCTAAAGCCGTTGGCCGTCTGGTTGCTTACTAACAAGCATTTATGCTTATTTAGCAGTCAGGTAAAATAACCACCACCACACATTTCATATCACCAATATTAAAAAGATATTACAAAATCAGATCTTTCTTTTAACCCTAAAACAATCATGACAGACTGAAAAGGGCACTCATTGTTTCTTGGTATCATCCCTGTTTTTAACATGAGAAAAATATATTTCTATGGTATTTCCTAGAAAACTAGACTATTTTTTTTTCTGTGGGTAAGAAATGGAAAATAGGCAAATAATCTAAACATATTTTTAGGCTAAGGATTGAAAACAAAAGATATGTATATGGAAAAAATATATTCAGGCTTATAAAATAGTCAAAAATAACACATTTTCTGTGCTGTTTTGGGGACTAGTTTTAGACTATCATGTTTTGAGTAGGGATAATATTTCAATTTCTATGACATTTTGAAGATGCCAACAAAAAAGGCAACCGACAGGAGCATTAGGGAGAAAACATATTACATATAGTAATTTTTTTGTAACTGTTCCATGCACTATTATTCTCTTGAAAAAGACAACTCAATAGCAGAAATCAATTGAAAAAATATTCTATTCAAAATTTCCAGATGAGAAATACAGTATGTCACATTTTTTCCTCTCTCTCAAACACATCTATGTTGTTACAAGTAAATCAATTTTGAGAATTTAATTTCCTATGCCTGCATTCTGCCCTAAGTTACTTATCGAAACAACCTGGCTCGGTATTCAAAAATAGCATTCAAGTAAATGAGATGACAGGTTTGTTGCAAAATAATTGAAAGTTGTGAGTTGAAATCAAATATATTTGATCATCTACACACTGTTTATTGTTACTGAGTTATAATGCATGTGTCATTAATTTCCTGTTCTCCTTCATATGATACTGTCAAAACATCAATGGTTAAAATCAATAATGAAAACAAATCATACCCCTTACTTCAACGTGTAATTGTGTATAAATGTATATGTACTCATGTGAGCACAAGCTACAATGCCTCAAAATTTAAAACGTGATTTGCAGTCCCCTACGTATTCCTTCATCTGTACAAATATTTTGGTTTTCTCATGACATTCTTTTCTCAACATCAAGTCTTTTTTTTACTTTACTAAACCAATTCCTTCCTGAGTGAATTTTTTATTTGATTAAGAGTGATCATGCATACCTTGGAAATGTCCATTAATTGCGTACAAGAAGAAAAAAAGAAAAAACAGAGACTGCAGAGGAGTTAATTGACTTTTTTGTACAATGACACTTTTTCCTCTTGAAACAGGTACACGTCCGGAGGGAAAAGATCTATAAGTTTAGACGTCTATCGGAATTCAATAATGGAATCAGAAAACCAATTCTTTGGTCGAGGTAGCCCCAGGTGAGTGAATATATGTTTGCTGGCTGACTAGAATTGAGTAGTGAGGGTAATACCTGGGTTTTTAATCATGAAGGGGCGAGTAGAGAAATGGGAAATGGACACAATGATGTAATAGTTGGAGGGATATAGCTTGGTTTCCCTCAGAAATAGCCATTCTTATGATCACATTGACAATGTAGCACCCGTAATTGTAGGCATACTACATTCATATGACTCATAAAACTAGTCAGTCCTACATTTGTCAACTCTAAATTTTTGTTTCCAATATATACTTCCTACTAAAGGAATGCAATATTTTGCTTTTACTCTGCTTTCAATTTTCTTTAGTTAAATTGAAGGACCTTTATTTAGCAATAGTTCAAGTCAATAACCAATTAATGTAACGATTCATGTTGTGATAATTCATGTAGAAGATTGATTTATAGCTCTCATTGCTTGACTGGGGGTATATCTTTTTTTTGTTTCATCTTCAATAATTCAAACACAAATAATACCATTCTCTTTAATAAGATTTGTCATGTTAATATGCTTTTTATCTTGTGTTATGTATTTCGAGAATATTTTGATCAAGAATGAAATACAAAGCAATGAATTGAGACACACGTAAAGTCATCCCCATAGATGCTAACACAGTCTTGTAGACCTCTACCAAGTCCCATACAATAGATACTGTGCTTATGAAGTGCTTGAAGGGGTCGATGCTAGCCTTCAATACTAATGTGATA
>BEXV01000272.1:158409-185793 GCA_003118195.1 Hemicentrotus pulcherrimus | reverse complement strand
CCCACTCACCCTACCCTACCACTGGATATTTAATGTTCATTGATGGTGCATTATCATCTATCAATATGTCCCTCCCATCCCCCACCCTGCATTTCCCCTTTCAATACCGGGACTGGATTATCTTACCCCCTACCACTGTGACAATTTACTTGGTGTTTAATCTTCACTGGTTGTGGGTCAATCATTACTTTGCCCCCACCCCACCCTCTTTCCATGCTGGGGTTGATATCTTACCCCCTACCACTGTGACAATTTACTAGGTGTTTAATCTTCACTGGTTATGGGTCAATAATTCCTTTGCCCCCGCCCCATCCTGTTTCGGTGCTGGAGATAAAATCTTACCCCCTACCATTGTGACAATTTATGAGGTGTTAAATCTCCATTGGTGGTGGGTCATTCCTTACTTAATAGCTGCTTGACCAGCTGGGGACTGCAATGTCCAACTTGGGAAGAAGGAATTTATGACCTGTAGCTCACATCATGCTAATAGGTCCCCCTGTCACTGTCTCTCAGTCTGCTGACTTTGGCTTGACAGTCGGCCAATTAGGCTCGATTGAAAATATGATGCCTTATCGTAGTTTACATTTAAAAGACATTGGAATTTGGGGAGCATACTGATCATGGAATGGGATCAATGCAAAGGGTTGACTCTGTTTTTGTTACCTAATAAGTACCCTAATATAGCCTATTGTCTGGCTATTAACCTCTTCTAATCAATATTGTTATAATATTTGTCTAATTAAGTAATTGAAGCGATCTCCTTCTCCCTCTCTCTCTCTCTCTCTTTCTCTCTCTTTCTGTCCCTCCATCTACCTCTTTTCCTTTCATTTTTCTATCGAATATCTCCCTATTTTTTTGTATGTTTGATACCAATTCCTCCCAATTATACATCCCACTGCTCACCCCATTTCCATTCACTTGTATGATAAAACAGCTGTACGTACGCTGGTTGGCTATGAACTTCTAACCCTTCTCATTTACTGTACTGATGGATGATCTAACATTGGTCATCGACGCATGAATTAACGATCCCTTGTTGGAGGAAGTTATTGATTAGTATAATTAGATTATCTAACGAGCTGAACGAGTGCTAAACCTGACACTGATCATACCCTTGTGAATGGTCTGCGTTCTTTTTCTCTCCGTCCATCCATCCATCATTTTTTGCTTAAATATCTATGTCTTTTCCAATAGGTTCAAGATCTTTTAGTCCACAATCTATCCCTCTTCACCCACCAGAATAAAGGTTCATAATCTCTTTTTATCACATCTCTCTGTCTTCAGCCACAATTGTGTTTCACAATGTCCTGTTCTCTTTCACACTCACCCACAGATGCATTCTTTACATTTTCCTGGAATCTCTGGTTGGGATATATCCCATAGTGCTTTTACTGGTCTTGGAGAAGCATGTCTCCTCATGCTGAATTCGCCTCTCTTTCACCTTTGCACTGGATTTGAATTGCTCTAGATATATTTCTGCCATTTTGCTCCTTGTGTAGTTATGTTCCTGTCCCTCTTTGAATATATTTCTGCCTTCTCCCTCTACCTCCGCTATTCCCTTTCCCTTTGTCTCATGGTATGTCTGTCTCTGTTCTTTTGTCCCGGTCTCTGTCTGTCTGTCTCTCTCTCTCTCTCTCTTCCTCTCTGTCTGTGTCTCTCTCTCTCTCTCTCTCTCTCTCTTCGTCCCTCTCTCTCTCTTTTTCTCTCACCACATTTTGTTGGCTCTCACTTTTTGGATCTACCTTTATCTTTCATTATCTCTAATTACTCTCTCACTTTATCTCTGTCTCAATCTCTACCTCTTCTATTTTTCTTATTCTCTCTGATCCCTCCCCTCTCTCCTCTCCCTGCCCACTTTATCTAAATCAGTCTTCATCTCTTTGTATCTGTCTCCCCCCCTCTCTCTCTCTCTCTCTCTTTCTCTCTTTCTCTCTCTCCCCCTACCATGAACCCATAAGAATTCCATCCTCCTCCATGCCAACCCCCACATTTAGTGTCTATCCTGTCTATTCTGAGAGTATATCACTTGTGCTATCGGGTCATCTAAAATCTATTTTGGTGTTACCAGGGTCAAGGATTGACACATTGGATACAGCAATTAAAGATTTGTTATGGGGTGAAGTATGTGCCATGGGTCAAGAGCATACCAGAACTATTGATCACATCCACATCCATAACAATGATGTAGGACAAGGGGAACAGGAGTTTGACAGGGAAATTGGGTGTTAAGAATAAGGATCCTCTTTTGGGCCTTCAATTACTTCACAGCTCATTAATTCTGATATTTGTTGGCATTGAACAAAATGAATGTGACCTTGATGTCAGCAACAATATCCTAATCAATTAGCGCTTCCCTGACTGTCATACACTGCCTGTATTGTGACAAATTGGTATTACAAAATGTTACTTAATTCTATGAGTAATTAATTAACCCTGAATTGTGACATTCATTTTGTAGTCTCTTCTCGTTCATTTATATTTTGAATTCAACACAAAACCATCTGTCCTTACAGCTATACAGACAGCTAACTATGATGCATTTTATTCAACAGTGAATGTGCGCCATTTTTGGACAAAATGATGTCACATAGAAAATAATTGCCTTGCTACTGAATATGAGCAACGAGGGTCTACATAACTATTTTATTATGATGCTCACATTCCTCATTTCAGAATGCAATACTGTATTTATCAAAGACAATAGGCTATGGATAATTAGTGTTGATAGTATGCAATGACTATTAAAAATGTTGCTTGGTGTTGTTTGGTGTAACTCTGGACTTGCAATAAAAACATCAAAGATGAGTGCTTATCTGTATTCCAAATCTTTGCATTACACAAATAAAATAATAATTATAAAATAAAATTCATTCAAGGTATAAATTGCCACTTTACCTTAGCAACACCGTTAGCAATTTATTGTAAAAAGTGAAAAATATATTGTCAATTTGAATTCAATGTTGCAAATAGCAGCTCATATTGTGCACAAGACATTCTTCAGACATTTACCTCTCATGACCCAGGTTCATATGAATTATCGGGTTGGATCAATAAAGCACTTTTTCATAAGAATACAAGCCAATCACTATCACCCCAAGCTTAAGCCGAGCTTCCATGACAATTCATTAACAAAAAAGTTCTCATCCTTCCGATTATGAATTACCCCACCTGGGATGAGAGTGGCAAATGAAGAGAAATGCCTTGCCAAAGAATGTTAGTACAATGTGTAAGAATATGTATAAATATTCATTAGGAGCAGCTACACTCTAAGCGCGCACAAATGTCCTCAATGACTCATCAGCTTTTGGTTTAGACACATGATCATGATGTCGTCCGTGTCTTGTATTGTGCTAGTTTAGTTGGGTTTGTAGTGAATCAACGCTAAGGCCAGCAGCTATCAAAACATGGTGGCAGTGTTGGGATTTGAACCCACGCCATCGAAATGAGGGAGATGAACGCCTTAGCATGCAGTCAAGAGGCATACAAGTAACTTACCTGTCCGTGGAACTCAATACCCATACTGAGCGTGTTGATCAGGATACACACCAGGATACCCCTCATAAAGTACTTGCTCTCAACGATCTCCTGCACCTTCTCTGTCAGCAGACTCAAGCACCCAAACCTGTAGCGCCGCTTCTGTATTTTATGCCTCTGCATCTCTGCCTTGCTCTCCGTGTCCGAGTCCGAATCGGAGTCATCAGTGGAGGAGGAGGTGGAGGAGTCGCTCCACTCGTATTCTGAATGGTGCTCAGCAGAGGTGCAGACGTGGGAGCAGGAATGAGAGTTGGAATGAGTTTTCTTGGAGGAGAAGCAAGGGGAATGGGTGGGGCAGGGGGTGTGGACAGGACAGGGTGTATGGATAGGGCAAGAGGAATGCATGGCGAGACATGGTGAGGGCGGAGTCAGGTGGGAGTTTTGGCTGCCAGGCTGTGTGAGGGGCGGAGCAGAGAGACGCTGGGCGAGGGGTGGGTGGGACGGCGCCAAGGAATCTACAAAAAGAGAAGTATTATGATGATGAAAAAATCAAATCAAATTACATAAGTCTCATTATAGAATTAGAAATATATATTTGCCTGTTTGATTTTATATAGCAACTCTGACAAAAAGGTTAAGTTTAAAGGTAAGTCTAATCCGGAAAGGTATACAATAATCAAACATAGTCATTTGTCTTACGATAAATTGGATCTAATGCCAAATACAAGAACTTCACAGGACACAGAATTGAGACCTTGATGGTTTTATGACAGGTCACTTACATAAAGGATGATTAAGTTTTCAATAATAAATTAAAGATAGTATATTTCATTTTTTTAAATAGATAGCTTTATGATAAGAGTTGTGTTTAATTGATTTAGATCAATAAGAATTCTATTACATATTGAAACATCTATCACATTTTAGTAGCAATGTAAGCATAGTAAACAGTTCCATCAGAAAATTTGGAAGACTGGGTATAAATGTACCTTTTGGATGGTCTGATTTTATAGGTGGCAGCTTGCTGTATCTGCTCATTTGGTTGCCTCCGCACAGCTCTGTCCACTTCTCCTGTAACCGTCCTGGTGACCCATTAACGGGCGTGGTGGGCGTACTGCCATCCTTGTCGGAGGCAATCTTGCCAAAAGCTACAGCTTGGTTTAAATCTTTGGAGTTTGTGTTGGGGTAGTTGATGGACGAAGCTCTGTGAATGGACAGCGTGGTGGTCATGTGATATGGGGAAGACATTGGACCTTGACACAGTGGTGATGGTTCCAGTTTAGAGATCCTCTCTGTACAGTAGTTCATAGACTGTAGTGATGCAGCGCTACCCACGCTGGACGGTATTGCCAGTTTATGTTTGCGCGAGGGCGACGAGCTGACATCGCTGTCTTCTGGACTTGCTCTAGGCGCTTGAGAATTGCCATTCCCAAAGTGGTAATGGTGATGGTGGTGGAGATGATGGTGAAGGTGTAAGCTTCTAGTTCTTTTCTTTTTGCGTCGTAATGATATTGCTGGCATGACTTTGCTCTTTCGCTTACTGTGCATTCGTTTCCGCCACCGCCGAAACCGACGAGTCACGTGGCGGAATAAATGTCCAATGTACTTCAGGATTTCATCGTAGCAGCTTCCAACCTCGCCGTTACTTGCAAGCGTGCTGCTAGATCGAAATCGTTTACGTTGCTCTTCCATGAGCTTGCTTTCTCTCTGTTTGGTCTCAGAAAACTGAGTTGCTATGACGACTAAACACAAGTTTATCAAGAAGAAGGCACCAATCTGTTTAATTTTCAGAAAGCAGAATAAGATCATGTTAGTGCCAGATGACAATACAGATTTTTAGAAAAATTATAAACTTTCAAAATCAAAATCATAGTAAACCCTAATATTGAAAAATCATGAAAATTCAAAACTGATTTTAATTATGATTATATTTTTTTTTTGTGGAGTAGACCAAAGTGATAACTATCATGCTTTTCATACTAATGGAATGAATTCAGAAATTTGATCATTTGGGAAAGGTTTCCTTGATTCTCTTACAAGAAATGGATATCTCAGTAATACTTACCTTCAGCTATTTATTCTTATAGTAAGTCTCACATCTTTTCTTCTTTTTTTCTTCTTTTTTTAGGGGAGGGGTGGGGGAGGGTTTAAAACTTAAAATGTACCCCAACACTGTATAAGGGCTAAAGGTGAAAAAAAATTGTCAAATATATTATGCTTACATATACCATGTGGTACCAATTTTTTGAAGCAAATTATCGTTCAATTGTCATGGATTGTAATTGACTTCTGGATTCTAAGTTGTTTTTAGTCTATTTAATCAAAATTTTAAATTTATAAATTGGAATTGAATTCACTACTTGATATTTTTTCAATTCAAAAGGTTATATCATTGTTAGCTGTTTCTGAAATCAGCAGTCTAACGGAGGGTTAGGCAAAATGGCAATACACTAAAAAGAGTTACAGATTCTGTGGGTTAATGCACAATAATATCAATGTGACAAGGGGCGAGGTATTGGATGGCCATGCCAGTATTAGGAGGACCCTGGGAATGACGTAGATAACTTGCCTACCTGAGTGATGATAGGATAGTAAACTAAAACCTCAGTGTCAATCTAAACCACAATCTAACACACACTGCCATGTCATGACGCGCCACACTTTTATTGCCAGGATCGTTGGGGACAAAAATTGGCACGTGTCAGAATCTGTCCCACCTCGTATGAATCCGACTCTATAACATACAATGCCTGGGTTTGAAGACAGTTGGGTGAGATTAGGTGTCTCTTGGACAGGAAATTGTCCCCATCTCTCAATACTTAAGCATATTACTGTATGCACTTTTGAGGTCTGTTCATACATTGTGTTCAAAAATTGTAGAATGTGACAACTGTATCTCTTTTCCGAGATTTTCAAGAGTTTTATAGAAAAGTTTACAGTGATCGATTCTTGGGAAAGCTTCATTACTATATCAGAGGCACCTCTACGATCGAGAAAGAAAATTCTATATCTAATCCAAATTAATACTTAATAATAGTTATGTTTCACATAACAAAAACGGTAGAACGATGTACCAAGGTGTGTTAACTGATGAGGTTAGTTAGACATAAGCAAACACATATATTTAAGGTAAAATGCCAAATGCCAAATGTTACTCAATGAAAAAATATTAGTTGATGAAGTAAATGCATGCATAGACATGTACATGATTATATATGTCCTGATAAGATTTGCAAGCTATCAACTATCAAGCTTAACAAAAAAGAGAACCAATAAAGATTGTTAACATGGAAGAAGAAACAACTACTTACTAGGGTAGCAACAAAAAAGTTCAAAACGTATTAACTCTGAACAGCAAGAGGCAAGTTGCAACCTTTCGCAATTATAAGTGAGGTGTGAACTATGGCTTGTACATCAACATGCAAGTCAAGTCTGAACCCAATCTGGAAATGAAGGGATTTCAACACAGCTTTTTTGACAAACACAGGCACTCCGTCATTTCATGAAAGTATAGACCAAGTCAGGATATAATCAGAAAAAAGAAAACTTTTCTTTAAAAATACATGCCACAATTTTGGGGATCAATTAATAGCCTGTATTCTCGACTCTTGAACTAGTTAAGCTAGTTGTCACTTAGTTTACTGATTCATAGAATGACAAATGCCATTCCATATGATGTGAAAAGTAGTAAGAAATAACATCATAAGCTAGTGATTTTCAAAGGTTATACAGAAAAACCATTGAAATGAAACTAATAAAGGAAAAGAGGGAGGGGAGAATATATGTATCTGTTTACAAGAAATTCCAATCCTAATGGAACATCTTCTCTATTTTGTAATAGAGTCAAGTTATTTTTTTTTTCTTTTCAATGTTACATCATCATATTTACTTGTGTCATGGAAAAACTATAACTAAAATTCAAATATCTACAGATTTCACAATTTTACATACTAGTGTATCATCCATTTTTTGTAGTAACATATATTTTTTAACTAATATTTGTCAATTTTGCAATGTTAACATGTAACAAATGCACATGTATGCCTATGCACAAGATGCAAATTCAAAATGCCATTATCATGCTGTATCACAGGATTTTTTTTCTTTTCATTTTCCCTAAAACCTACATATTTCCAGACATCATGTATTTGGGTAAAAAATTCTCAGTCTAGGAACAAAGGCTCTGATTTTTTTCTTCAAACCCAGATGAAATTTCATGCCATAGGAACACAAAATGGCCGAGGCTCTACTGTTCAGTATTGATTTTCTTGAAAATAATAATTAACAGTAAATGTTTTGCATTAGGAATGGCCAGTGGTGTGCGAGTGACTTTTTTGCAATTTCACATTTAACATGCATATTTCTGAGAGAGATTAATTTCTTCCTGCTAGTGAGAGCATTAGCGTTTCATCACGTTACCCACTTTAGCTTGCCTGGCTTCTCGATATTAGACACCAGAGGTACGACGGAAAAAGGGAAGATCACATTTTCAAAGTGCCATTTTTTCCTCAGGTCCTTTTCCCATGTTTTACTCATAACACGATTCAGTACTCAACATCCATGCATTTTAACATGAGCATCTCTGTTGTTTGGTGAAAAGCATATCTGCACCCCGAAATAAATTGAAGCATATTCATTTAACTAATTCAAACTACATCCACCTTATTAATTTGTTTTTTGTAGAGTGCGTTCACATCTAATACAGATGTTTAAAATAAAGACTCAAGCTACATGACAAGAGAACACACATGCAGAGGAAGACGGTAGCCTTAGAACAAAATGTTATGCATACATCTAATTTCATCTTAAATGAAATCTAGATTACTCTCTCTTGGAAATTTTCCCACAACAAAAGGCACAAAGAGGATATCCATGTACACCAAGAAGAGCATAACAGATTGAAAAAAGGGTCATTTCTAAATCGTTCATTCATATATGGAAAAAACTGCTCGTTTCAAATGGACACAAATACAATAACATAATAAGACAAAGCATGAAAGCAACCCAAACAGATACACCAGACAAAAGTCACAAAATAAATGAGCAACTATCGAAACAACATGAAAGACCAAAAAAGGATTAAATACTGACAGTTTATGATGTGTGATAATCATTGAGAACATGATATCAAGCAGAACATGAGGAGAGAGTGTGTGAGAAGACATAGAATAACCATTGAAATACCATGTGAACAAGCCAGGGATATAATCTGAGACTAGGGTGCTTGAGAGAGGTACTGTCCATCTAGCACAACATGTCACACAACTACACCATCTACACCTTGAAGTCTGCGGATTAAGCAATCACAATCATTATACTTACAACAATAAGAATCACAAAATAGGCCCAATTCCAAAAACTATGGACATCTTGGATTTCGTACATGATATCCGTCCATCCTTCCAGTGTGATCACCTGGGGGGAGGGGGGGANGGGGAGGGGGGTATGAGGGGGGTGGGGTGAATGGAGAGACAAAGAGTGAAGGGTAACAAGAATGAACAAGAGGTGACCGGTGAGATCAGCTATTGTTGGTAGGACTAGCTCTTGAGGTCTGCAGCGATGCGAACCTTTGGGAATGAACTTTCAAAGGTTTTTTTTTTCACAAGCAGGGAAGGATGGTGGTATTTTTGTTTTTAAAATCCTTCCAAGAAAAACACCATCCTCCTACAGAACTGACTTATATTCAACCTTTTCATTCCTAAACTGGAAGCGGGGAAAACAACAAACAAAAAACTCCTTCCGTCAAGACCGGTAACAATTGTGACAGGGAAGGATCCACTCTTGCTGAAAATGAAAATGGAAATGAAATTTAAAGAAAAAAAAGGATTGGAAATGTTAAGGATTCAACAGAGGTATATACAAGACTGCAAAAAAATAAATGAAACCTGTCTTGTTTTAGGAAGACATTTACTGGTTAGGGGAAAATGCAATGTTATATCTTACATGAATATTATTCATGAGTGATGCATGTTACTTTGTTATACACAGGCAAGCCGCAGAACGTGGACATAAACAATCATGCAGACATTCAAAGTTAATGCTCATGATTACACACAAAAAGCACGAAACATAATGCAACGAGAATGATATTTTGTTTAAACAAAGTTTTGAAAAGTACATCAGGTTGGGTTAATGGCTGGTGATACTTGAGGAATACATGAACAGCAGGCAATAATAGCAAACAAAATTATAGGAATGTGATTAAATGCATGGTTGTGGAGTTGTGTTACAGGGTGGATTGTGGTGGAGGGTTTGCATTGTAACCTGATGCCTCTTTTGTGATGGCAGCGGTGGGATAAGATATACTTACAATGATCAAAAACACATAATAGATCCATATCCAGGGAGAGTAGACATCCTGCAAGTGATACTGGATATCAACCCAGCCTTCTAAAGTGATCACCTACAGAGTGCAAAGGAACAGTAGCGGGAGGATGACACAGATAGAGAGAAACAGAGAGCCCAAGGTCAAAGGTCAGAATATAATGGTCATCAGAGGGGGGAATCAGAAGGAATAGAGATTGTTAAGACAGGATTTCATTCATCATGAAAGATATATGGATGGAGGATAGACAGGGATTGATATGGGAAGAACAGGAGGGCAGAGATTCAATCTTGGTGCCGAGGTGCAAAGGATTCTGGGAAGGGTTTAGAAAATTGGTGCTTCTGTATAATAACTGGGAAGATGAAGTAATTAGGAGTTCATTCAAATTGATTATAGATTATATGTGCTCCACTGTACCAGGTTTCATTTATACTAAAGTGATACAAAGCAACACTGAATATATATGTGTGAAGCTTTCAATGCAGTATCTGCGAGAAACAGGCCCACATAGCCATTAGCAACTAATACATTATGAAATATACTTCCAAGTCATATGTGTATAACATACATATACTACTACATACACAGACAAATACAATAAACATATAATTTGACTTTCTTGAATGAAATATGCATCATTATAAATAAGTAATAAACATGTGCTCAGCTAATAAGCCATCCCACAATACTTGTAACTCATAGGCCATGCTTTATACAGTGACAGAATAATCCGGTAGAGACACATCTTGAGATTTTCCTTTGGCTCAGCTTTACAGCTCGCATGCTGCTGAGACAAGATTATGAAGAAGTGATGAATGTTTGGATATAAAAACAAAATTAAGAAAGGATTTAAGGGATGGACACACTCCAGAGTCCCATCAGAGAGGATGAGAGTAGATCAAAACTCTCTAAGCTACGGGATCTATTCAAGGAGTCATTCTTTTGAAATCTCACTGTTATAAACAAATGTAATTCAATGTTCCCCATTCAAATAATATGTGTTCGTTTCTAGGCGACGCAGATGAAAGCCTCTGGTATGTTCCTGATTTAGATGTTCATAATGAAAGAATTAGTCTCAGAAGAAATTACACCAAGATGAATGGAAATATAGGATTAATTGTTAGATAACCTGTTTCCAACGAATCAATTGTATTACATCTGAAGGTAGGTTATATAAAATCTCCGAATCCATCTGAAAATGGGCATCTTATGTTTATTATATGTTATGAAATCCTACAATTCTGTTGATAATTAGTTTGAATATCATTTACACTCATCTATGCAAGCACATACTCTGGTCCACACCCACAATCAGGTCCACACCCACACACCCACAGACAAAATTGCAATTCAATTTATTCTAAAAATACAATCTTTTCCTGAGCTTGAACAGAACACAAAAATCCACTTAGGCACACCTCATCCTTAGCAAATAAAGAGTTCTTATCCAGTTATAGCTTAATTGACAAGCTTTACATCAGACTGATCTGTGAATATAAAGCAGGTTAGTTCATCAGAAAAAGAAAATAAGAAGAAGAGATGGGAAAAAAGATGGACATTTTTTGAAGCTCAAGAGAGCTCTTCTCAAGACAAACGTCACTGTAGGCAATAAAGTACAATACACACCCTTTCACAGACACAAAATCATCCACATCTTACTGCTTAGCTTTCACAAACACATATCCACCTTCCTCTAATTACCCATCCACATTGGAACAGTATAACCACATCAATTTGTTAGTGATGCCATTTGTGTGTTCAGTATCCCTTATCCCTAAATTAGGATTTAGCCATGCATCTTATAGACATAAAAACACCTCAGAGAAAATGTGTCTGAGACTAGACAGTGCTTGGATTGATAAGACATTGGTTATACTACAGTAAAGGAATCTGAGCTAATAAAAAAATGTTCCATTCTTCGTGACGGTTTCAGCCAGACGTGCATCTGTTCACCCTTAGGGGTAATGTGTCCCGTTTCTGTCTAACCGAGCCAGTGTCTGAGGGGGCTGGTGTCGGATAGGTGATGATGGTGACGAGGATATGGAGGATTGGTCGCTAAAGAAACCCTTCTAAAAATGATTACATTATCATACTTTGCTAGGCTGTGATTTTGTTTCAATCCTGTTTCTGCATGTCCTGATAGGCTCTCTGTCAGTAGCTTGAACTAACCAAGATGCCCAACTCTTGGGATAACCGGGGGAGTGTTTCACAAAGACTAAGATCACCTTTAAGTTGAACTTAACTATGGCAGGCTTTTCATGCCACTAGTTCCTCTAACTATTCCTAGCATTGGTTTCTCAAGAGATGTACAAATTGTGGTAACAAATCTACATAATTTACCTGATATAATCATTCATTATTAAAAGAAAAAAATAATATCTAAAGATCAAAATTGTGAGACCAATGGTGAGAGCAACCAGGGGCATTGATGGTCTGCCATATATAAGTCCAACTTAAGTCTATCTAAGTCTTTGTGAAACAAGATCATTTCACATGCATCACTCTTTGATCAGAAACTAAGAAAACCTGTAATTCAACATCAGCTCATTGTGCGTGGGCTGAAATCTAATAAAAAAAGGATGTTCATTTGAAACTTAATTTGAATCCATTTCTAAATTTGGTTTTGCACCTTCTTAGTTGCATAATATTCATTCTAGATTATTAAAATTATACCATTCTGATTGTATTTTAATCTTATTTTTAATCTTATCATGTATTCATCATGCTCTGTTGTCTTTCTATTTTTAGATATTTCTGGATTTCTTTTCTGCATGGTCACTAAAAGAGTTAAATGTTCTCTGTTCCTGTCCGTCTATGAAAGTCTTCATGACTTAGAGGATGAAGTTATTACACCCACCCCACCCCTTCCTCCCTCACTTTTCCCTCCCTTCCTACAAGATCTGCTGCTCTCCACTGCAGAAAAATTTAATTCCATGAACCCCTCCAGACAATATTCATCTGTATCTAAGGGTTCCATACTCTCAAGTGTCTACTTCAGTTTTTATCACTTTGGTTTAACCCATTCCTTAAATTTTTCCTGTCATCCCCCAATCTCTTAAGGATCCTAACCTATATATCACTCTACCAAAAGACCTGCACCAGTCTGGTCAAATCAATGACCATTCTTTACTCCATATCCCTCTTTCTCTAACTGTTCATCGCAGTGTGGTGAAATTCATTACATCTCTCCAACCCCTATATCCCTCTGTATCTACAGGTAAACTCTTCACCACAGTGTGGCTGAATTCATTATATCGTATTCCATCCCTCATCCTATATCTCTACAGGTTAATCAACCCAAATAAGCCGACTGAAGTATCCACTAAAAACGTAGGTGAATTCACTACACCCAACCATTCCTTTATCCCCTACTTCTTTCCAGGCAACCTATTCCTTACTCTTTACCTCAGTGCAATTGAATTCATCGCCACTCTTTCATCCAATACCATCAATCTTTATCATTAATCTGGACATTGTTTCAAAAAATCATCATAAGTACAAGTTCACTGACAACGAAATGAAACATGTGTATAAGAATTAGCACGCATTTCATAGGAATGTTGTTCGATTCCAATGGGTTTAATACAGAGATCACCCGGCTTCAGTGGGCAAAGGGTTAACTTTGTTACCAGAGTGTGGTTGAATCCAACACACCATTCCATCCCTCTCTAAACGTTCCTTACCCCTATATGCCAACTTTAGTCATCATCACTCAGTTGCTGAATCCACCATCACCCCTCCACCCCTTTATTCATGCATCTATCTCTAAAAGTTACTTATCCCCAACTCTTTCCTCAAGTGTGGTTGAATACTACACACCCTTTCATCCATAACTCCCTATCTCTAAAGAGTCTCTAGATAAGTGTCTGGCACTTGGCTTCATCATATTAAGGTTGAATTCATTACAGTTTAGCCCCTCACCCCTCCATATCCTAAGGTTCTCCCATCCTCATCCAGCCAGCCCACTGGAAGCAACTCTGAGAATTCAATTTCCTGTCTGAGGACTTACTTATGGGACCTGCATATATCGTTGAGAAACTGGCAATATGGTGCATTATGTTTTCATGTTGTGATATGCCCTGGAACCTTTTTAAGTACCTAATGTCCTGTATCTTCACCTGATTCCTTTTATTTCACCAATGCATTGGTCTAAAGTCACCTTTTTAAACTAAAAACAAAAAAGAAAAGAAATCCACAAAACATGGTCCTGAACTTTTTCTTTTCATGTTTTTTTACAAGATTATGGATCACAGTATATACGCATCCTGTAAAAACTGATATTTCAATTAATTCTCAGTTTAAATATATAGGATTCTATTTTGCAATTCGTAGGAAAGAAATTATGCAATACAGTCCTTCTCCTTTTAAAATTCCTATTTTTACTAGGCAGACAGGACCATAATATATTCTCCCAGTTACACATTCTTCAATTGATAGGCCAGTCTTGAATATTTGTCCTACTTTTGCAAATTGCTGACTTCCTTATATGCCTTGGGAAAAAGCTTTTAGCCCAATATTGCCTACCGACCGTATGTTTTTTCCAACCACCATAATATATAGCACAATTCTTTATATCTGAAAGGAGACTGTTGGAAAGAAATCTCAAATTAATGTTGTTTTAGAATCCTGAGAGTGACATAAATCAAAATTATGACCTTAGAGTAGTGTAGGGTTTTAATTTTACTGATCTAAATGGTTACTTGTGCCATTACTGGTGCCATGTGTATAAGACTGAGATAAGTAGAGAAGAGAGATGCTTGCAATTTAGCAATGATGATACAAAACAAGTATCAGTATCAAATCAAAAAATATCTATTTTTTTCTTCTTTTTTTCAATCAATAATTTTACTCATTCTTTAGTATACAAATAACTACAAGCAAACCAAGGTGATTGCATACATTTGTTGTACTTCTGTTATTCAAAATACTGATGTATAATTATTATCATTATATTTCTCTTTAACAATACCAACAATGTAAAATGTGAAATATATGAAAATAAACCAAATTGAACTGACTGAAATCTCTTAATTAGCACCTGGTATGCACTTATTGTCCTGATATATTCATTTCCTCTATAACAAATAACTTAAAAGAACAGACAAGCTTTCTGTTTCGGCATTGTATCATGTAACTCTTGATTTAGGAAGAAGATACACTGAACCTTTCATAATGTAAAAGTGACTTTACTTGTACTGTATCGATCACACTACTGTGCTCTTCATGTCTCTCTTCATCACTCTCCTGGGAGACGACGATGTTCCGGCTATGCACAGATTGCGTCAATGCTTTCACACGAATGTTCCCTCATTATGCGGGCAACTCAGGAAAGAGATGGAGAGAGAGAGAGAGCGAGCAAACGTCCGCTGTTATCAGATTACTGTGCAATTCCTGCATAACCCCCTGTACTTATCGGTCTAGACTCTACTCACATCCATGAGTCTTAAGTACTCCTCGGGTGGGTTAGGCTCGGTCCTGGAAGATCTTCTAACACTTTGCAGCTTCCTTTCCCCTTGTGGCAATGTCTGAAGGTGAGAAGCTTCCAGGAAATACCTTGGTCTATCAATATACTCACTATATTGACAGTAAAAGGCTGAGTACATTAAGCTTACCATACCACATTACAATATTGAATAAAGGTATAAGAAAGCATATGTTTTTTCCTTTGTGAGTGATTTTTTAGATTCTAATCATCACCAATTTGATGAATGACAGAATAGTTTATATTCATTATTACTATTTAGTAAAACTAATCAATATAAATAATGAACAATTTTTTAAGATTTATGTTGTCCACAAATGTTAATGCAATTATTGCATCAAAATCACTTTTCATATAATATTTATATTGAAATCAAACTTTTTTGTAACTATAAAATTATTGTAATTATAATAATCATTATGATTTCCATCATCAAAACAGATCAATCATTATTATAAGTGGTGTTGATTTTGATAGGAAAATACCTGACAAAGATATTGATTACTTGAACCATCCTATTTTTCCTTACATGTCTTCGCTCTAAATTAAGAATTAACATACATACTGAAACCAAACAAAGGGGCACACTCCTTAAAATATCCATCTCCCTAATTGCAACTGCCCTAGCTAAGCCCCTCCCCTATCCTTTTACCATACCCATCTCACATCCTTTCTCCGCTGTGTGAGCTCCGGCCTACATCACGCGGTAGCTGCGGTACATTCTCTGTATGTTATCATTCAATTACGGTACAAACCATGTCTTCTATTGTCTCATGTTTACAACAGAGACTGCTTTAGACTGAAACTCTAGATAAGAGTCACTCAATAACATGCAAACCTTGTTTTTCATCATGTCCTGCTTACCTTCAGACGTACTGCTTGGCAATTTCATTAGATTAGTCTCCATGTTGGACTTTTGTTTTTGTATTGTCTTATTTTAACCAAATTAGACATGGACTGTGTTGTAATTTAGTGTGACATTGTTTCATAATTATTCAAAACCTTACTTTTTTTGTTATCTCATATTTTTCTCAGTTATTTAAATTCATAAAGTCATGTTATTACAGGAAAAAAACATAATATTTTTTCCATCACACATTGCATGTATTGCATCTTCACACAATTAACCTTGTTCATCATCAAATATTATAATATTATAATATCTAAAATAATAATATTTGCTAAAAGATAATGCAATATTAACTGACATTTTTAAGCCATTCTATTCAATGATAATGTTTGTCATCATTTGCCATAAATGCAATTCAGTGAATAGAAAAACCTTCTTATCATCCGATGTTTGCCAAAGAGAATCATACTAGACTAGATTGTAACATTCATGAGCTTTCCTGGCAGCGTGAAATTCACCTGCCTCTGTAATTGCATTTTAAATGATCCTTAACAGGTGATATATGTTTTGCAATCTCCATAATTATGATGATCAAAAGGACATCTTTATGAAAGGATTTTATTATCAATAATCATTTAAGTTAGCTCACGATGGTAATGTTAGTGTTAATGTTCTTCCTTCTAATTTGTTTAAACACTCTTATAAATGTAAGCATAGTCACTACTGGTACTCTACTTTAGTGATACCAAGATCTATAACACTTAAATATGTGTATAAGTAAGTAAGTGATTTTGTATGAGCTTTGTGTATAATATCCATGTCAGTTAGTGATGGGTTTTTTTGATCATATAAATTATTGTCATTTGATAATCAGAAAGTGAGAACAATACTGACAAAATTGCAGTGTCTTGTACATCAATCATCAAAATTTATGTATTCACTTGCAGGCATGTGAAAAATATCAACTGTTGGTTAAATTCAAGCTGTAAGCTTGGCTTATTTACATATGGACTTAAATTGGGCATCAATAATAGTAATTTGAAAAATAACAAAATAACATCATAATGGTTCTACACATTCACTTTGAATGTGACTAAATTGCCCTATCCCTGCAAGCTGGGGGAAGGAACATTCTATGTATGCTAGAAGCATGTATGTATCATGTATTATCCAGCTCATGACTGCTGTCTCATTATGTAGTCTGAGAGAGCATATATGCTCTTCAAATGCTAACATCCAAACAGACCACGCCACAAAGGGACCTGCACTACTCAAATACAGCTAATAGCTACGAGCCAAGTCATCACGTCATTGCATGCTAGGCGTCTTATCAAGGATTTTCTCTCGTTTTCCCCAAGACACGCTATATATTTCACTTCAAACCTTCTTTCTACACTCTTCTCCACAATTTCCTCTTTTCATTTTACTTCCACTAAAAACATAACTCCTACTTTTAAGTGTCATATATCAATCCTTTTTGGCAATGCCTTGCTCCTACTATATAATCAAGTCCTTTAGAAATGTAAGAATCATTAAACTATTTTTTAACCAGCAGTGACACTAGATTTCATCTGGAGTACTCCCATAATGCACATGTACATACAATTTTTAATAATATTGGGGACAGGTGTATACCTAAATGTATGTCCCTGACAAACTGAATGTATAAAACAAAGATTTTTCAGGAACCAACCAACTTTTACTAACACTCGGCTTATAATTTTGAGAAACCTGATAGGGTTAACATTAAATGACTTTTCATTTTCATACAGGAAGACATTGTAACCTATTCTCACAGACATGCATACTGTCAACTGACATGACTTTTAACAGGAGACCATAGACGGTACGTGAAAAACTTTGTTTGCTTGATACGGCTCAAGGAGAATTATTGGCTTTAGCGAGTGATGGGTATTAAATATTGTTAGGGATCCTTATTGGCCTATTTCTTCTCCTGGCATCAGGCTTTCAATTGTCCTATCTGCCTACACGTATCATCTATCTCACACTTTCTCATGTGCTAATGATTGTGATGAGTGTTATTACTCTTAAAGAACATCATTGATACATTTCTATCATCTCTTACTAGCCTCCTAACCCTGCAAGCCTGCTCAGACCGCATGGAAAATGAACCCTTGTTTGTAACATGACAATATATAATTAGATCAGTATCAAGGTACTTGTCCGTTACATTAACAACATTAAAGTTGTCAGTATATGCAATGATTCAGTGGAGTTTACAGGCATGATAGAACTTGGATCACATCGAAGAAAAGAAAAAATATGTTTTACTTCTAACTTTTCTTAAACTTTCATATTCTTTTCTATCATTCTTTGCCATCATTCTGTTTAATTTTTTAATTTTAATTTTATTATCTATTCTTGGTGACATATGGGATAGCAAATAGTCAAATACTTTAAACTTTCCCAATTGCATTTGTACAAGAAGTGTATAACTTTTTTCTACAATATCTAGCTTTTTAAAGGAAGATCAATATATTTAATGACATTTATGTATCTCTTCCAAGGCTCACTTTGGTTGTAATTAGAGAAAGGCAGACGGTAGTCTCATTCCACTCACTTCTCAACATCAGTAGACAAAAAAACATCACAATAAATACAACAAATGCATGGTTGGTTCCAGGGGGTCGTCGACCTATAATCACTCCAGGCAAATAGCAACATTGACGGAGAGCAGGCAATTACAAAATCATTTAAATCAATAATTCTAAGGAAAACTCAATACGCAATCAATCTCTGCTTAATTGCTGAAAAGAAATAACATAAATTAAGATGGCCACACACAGGGTGACAATATTTCAGAGAGATCTGAAATTAAGTCCTGTAATGGAAATTTAAGATGAAATAGAAAGATAAGATGTAATTATTTTGAATTGTTGGATTGGGAGAAAAACATAAATAGAAGACAGCCTCTCATCAGCAATGTACCTGTTGAGTTAAGAAAGTTTGTCATCCTTTGACAAAATAGAAGCATTTGAACATTTGGGATTGAAAATCAAATGCAAGCAGTAATAGGGATATAATTACAATCTAGTTTGTGTCATTCATTTGTATTTATTATAAAGAAAGTTATGTTTTACAAAAATGCATTTCAATCAGATTAAAGGTAAGTGTTTAATTTTAAAAAATTTGAATCATCTTCCTTTAAAAATGCATGATTTGGAGACAAAATATTGATTTAAATGTATCCTACTAGTTTAAGTTGAGAAGAAGCATAATGGAATATAACATCCAGAATCATGCAAACTTTATATCTTTCAAGATAATTGAATTTTAGGATTGCATTCACTTTTCCTGTTGAATGGTAGCTGATATCTTAATAGGGTTTTTTGCTCAAGTAATATTGAACAATACATAACACATATAAGTTATTCTCACCATTTAGGGAGCACTTTCATCTCCTTTAAATGAAGTAAATTCTAATGTTGCTTTTTTATTAAAGAAAGGGAATACTTCATCTATTACAGGACTAATATGTTATTGTTATTTCATATTTATGTATTTTTTTGCATTATCTTGTTAGACAAAAGAAGTTTCCAAAAAATGGTCTTACCTGGAATATGGCGATCCATGCGTAGAGTATATTGTCAAACGATATTGAACTTAAAAATGGGTTTTCGTCACTAATGGCACACTTTGTATAGTACTGATTCCAATTCACGCATTCCGATGAGTTTGCAATATAACTGTTGTCCGCATCTGGTAATGCAGTCCCATTGCATATCAATCCATCAAAACTATAAAGAGGCTTGTTCTCCGAACAGTGTCTCATGCCCTTGTCTGACGGCAGGCTGCAAACATAGTCCGTCCACGGCTCACTTTCAGTGTAAAACTCAGTAAGATTGGGATACCTGTGAAAAAATATAGAAAAATAAGAATGTATCAAAGTGTGCTCACTGTCTCCGATATTTAATACATAACAATGCATCTGGTCATTATACAGCATGTGTATTACATGTCCAACACTCATATTCCTTTTTTTACTCAAAATTTCTCTTTTTGTACTCAAAATTATCTCTTTTTTTTTTCTTCTAAAAAAATGTCCTTTTCTATTAAATATTCAACCAAAAATATATCACTCAGAAGGAATTTTTGAGTTTTGGAGGCCCCACAGGGTTTTATTCACCGGTCCTAGGATAAAATTATTTTTTATTTTCCAGGAAAAGTTGATTGTTAAACAAGCCACTTTTTATGAAACCGACCCACGTCTCATTAAATAGAAAAAGTAGTCAAATCAAAGTATTTTGGTGGTGCTTATTTGATATAAATGCTCTTTTATATTTCCTTCATATAATAAACACTGCACCAAGGTTATCACTTGATATGGAAAGTCAAATTCAATTTGCATTGTCTATATTTACGTATGCCTGACGTCAATGCAATTTGACACTGTCATAAAATGCTGTAGGTCAGTAATTCCCTGGAAACTAATGCACACTCGTCAATGCATCTTTTGAAGGTATACACCATCATTTCAATAAAACAGCAATCATAAAACACATTTGTAAAATCAGGAAACACTTGGTGATATTGTGAAGCATGGTCTTCTCTTAGGACAGCCCTCCATACAAATATATTTTTCAAGCTATAGTACAACATGGGTTTTCATAGTGCAACATCTATTTGATGAATAATAAAACAGACTCCAAGTGGAGGTGTCTTCTCCAAAATGTTTTGTTCAGTTATATACATTATCTTAGATATTCATGTAGTCTTAAAAGTTGATCATATACAGTGCTTCTTATCCAATATAATTATATATATCAGGGCCCCATTTCACGAAACTTTTCATCAGTGAAAAATTATGATTTTTGTTATAAGCTGATTCTGATTGGTTATCAGCAGATTTGTCATTGATTTTTGTCATTTATCATTGAAAAAAAGCTTTGTGAAACGGGGCCCTGGAGTAGAGATAATTTGACAATAATCTGATATTGGACTGATGTCTTTACAAATTGGTTTTGTAAGTAAGATCACTTAAACCTATTAGGCTATTGATTTGATATGTTTAATATTTGTTTACATTGGTCTGTATAGATTGATAGTACACAAACATGTAGCTTGTGTTTCCCACATCAGGTTATTATCTAATATCATTAAACGCTTTTGAAAATGAATCAGACAAATATGGCTAATCAGAAAAATATGGCTAATCAGAAATTGTTGAGATTGTAAGAATCATAACTTATGTTAATCATATTCATATATATTCATAATACGGTAAATGTATGCACATTCATTATGAGTTGGTATATAAGAGATTCATTAAACCACCACAGTCATGGGTAAAACTTTAATAGTTGTTATTTGTTAATATATTGCTGTTTTGAGGATTGTGTGTGTTTATGTGTTAGTGTGGGATAAGTGGGATAATCGGTCAAATAGAGCCCCCTTTTTATAATAGTAATTCAAATCCTCTCAATACACACTGAAGCATGATTACTCTCGAATAGCTGATTTACATCTAACCTCGTTGTATGTATTAGAGTGAGATTGATTAATTCATCTTGTTTTGAGGTGCAGGTGCTTTGGGTATCCTAACAACTGTTTCATTGAGATGTGTCCTTCAGATTCTTTACATGACAGACAGTGTATGTATGTGCTAGTCAGCATGAAGATGAAAGAGAGAGTCCTCAGGTAATGAATAGGAGCTGTTCAGTTGCTACGGTCTAGCATGCTTTCAGTTGCTACGGTCTAGCATGCTTTCATTCACTTCAGTCGAATAAAAAAATTGGGGTAAAGATGATTTGAAGGAAAGAGATCTTGAATTGTAACTCCACTCCTCTATAACTGGGACTATATGTTTTATCTCATTTAAATATCTTGTGCAAGAGAAATATTGTATCTGATTTAGAAAACCACCCCCAAGTTTAGCACAATATCCATCTCAAACTTTGAGACTGTGCAAGAATAAGAATTTTGGATGGTGATTACATTAACATAATGTTCAGTTTACGCCTTAGGCTTGATGACTATTTTGTTTTGCAAGGGTTTTTTTTTTCTTCAAATTAAAACAAGTAGGTATTCTATGTGATCTCAATTAATAAAATAAACAAACAAATTAATCAGTATCTGATTCAAACTTCAAATTATAGAAAAATACATTGTTAACATTCAGTCAGAGCACTACAAACGAAATTGTCCAGGTATAACCTCATAAGAGTGTTTTCTAAATCATCATGAGTTTGATTTCTCTCATTTTTTATCCATTATAGGTATATTTTGTGTTGGATAGCAAACAGCTTGAGAGAGTGAATTACTGTGTTCAGTACAATTGCCTGTTGAGAGATATGTGGCAAGAAACCAAGTTCTCTCTTCACTTTACTCTCTCTTTACTTGGATCACTTACATGTAGGTCTTGTCAGAAACATGAAAATATTTCGTCAAAGCATGCATAAAACACCAGCAAGCCCACATGCCAACAAGGCTTCAATAGATGCTTTTGATGTAATAATAGATTTGGATTACGCTAGCTACCTATCGAGCGCAGGGGAATTGCAGCTGTGTGCGCTATTCCACCGATAGCGCTTTACGTTGTACCCCCCTACCAGGACCAGACTCCCTGCTGCTCTAAGCATGTTAACGTGACGTGCCTATCAGACTCGCACAGTGGCAAGCCAAGTGTGAAACTTTGCCCTACAAATCTGATTTTAGGGAGCTTGTTTCTGGGTCAGCTACAATATCAGATGGGACAAGGCTGTGTCTTAACAAGGTCATTTACTAAACAAGATGTTACACGCTTGACTTAAACCACAAGAGACAGTTTTTAGAAGTAGGACAAAGCAGATCAATCTGATACATTTGTTTAAAGACAATCTTAGGTGAAAGTCAGCCTTCAATTTTCCAAAACAACTAAGAGGTGGGTTAATGAAGAGAAAGCAGATTTTACTCTGCCGCATGATGTAGTTGTAGCAGGTGTTCAGACCCAAGGGTCAAAGTGATTAACCTTACCTTTTCCCTCCCTAGAAAAAAGTGAAACAGACGAATAACGCAAAATATTGTTAAGAGAATGACAAGCTCCCTCTCTTTGAGACTTACCCATCCCCTACAGTGACAGTGACATTTAGGTCTAGGAAGCATCTGTTTCTAAGGAGACCCTTCCATAGTTGTACCCCGATGATCCCGAATATGAAGAAGACGAAGAAGCAGAGCATGAGAACGTTCCCCAGCATGGGCAGTGTATCTAGCAGTAACATCACTAAAATGCGCAGACCTGCAATGGAGAAAAGAGGGCAAATGAAATCACATCAAAATCTATACATCGTCGAGATGTACACAGATATGTGCTGGAGATTAAATCAGCTCTACAGTGTGTAAATGATGATGGAAGATTTACTAGTAACTATGGACTCTCATTAGCACATTAGTACATTCATAAGTAATGATAGATTAAGATTCATATTTTGAACGAGAATTTGCTGTTATATACATGTACAAACCAGATACAAAGTCAACCATAAAACTGTTTAAAATATCAAATCTTGAAAATAACATTACCTTAAAATAAGACATCTACAGTGACAATACCCTATTCCCAAATAGTTATGTAACTGTAAGAAGACTTTTGTTTAAATGTTGGTGTTGTGTAACACTGTATATTTGTAATACACTGAATTATTTATACATGATGAATTCTTTTACAATGTAACCAGCTGTATGAACACAAACTTAACTAGACATATAATACTTGTTTGGAACAAGTATAGGTGGGCTGGTCAACTAAAATTTGAGACAAAATAGAAAGAAAAAAAGCGAGATACTGCCTAAATATTCTTATAAAACAATATCATGTAGATTCATGACGTTCATGACGGAAACGAAATTCACCTTTTATAGGCATAACGCGCAAATTATGAAATTTCTGATATGTGCCCTTTAATCGTAATTTTTACTATGATAACGTCATTAAAATGAAAAATGGTGATAACTGAGCTTGTAGGGAATCGTCTTAGCTACAACATATCAAAATTTGGAAGAAAATCAATAAACATTTACAGAGATACAATCAATTTTCCATAAATATGCTGACGTCATAATATGCAAATTTGTATTTTGAGTTCCAAGGTCATTATGATGATGTCACGATACACTTAATGGCCAAATGAGACAAGAAATCATATCTCCCACTCATACTCTATCTAAATACGAAAAAATTGAGGGTCCCAGTTTATCCAAAAGAGCTACAATGGATTTTGTATAGGCAAGTTTTTGCCCATATATGCTATGTATTACAAGAGCTCGCGCGCATCGACATTTATCTTGAATGGACGCTCATCTTAATATTAATGGTCATAAAGAGATGAGCATGGTATCAAATTNGGTTAGTTTGCTAGGGATTAATGGCCCACAGTGACCACTACTCTTTGATATACCACTTCACATCCATCTTATTAACACACCCTCTCACCAGTCAAGTGTTGTACTGGATTCAAGGACTATTCACCAGGCTCTAATCTTCCAATCCTGACTGACATCCAACTAATAGACGATTCATAGCTATGAGGAGAGATATCCTGAATTCGATGTCTAAATCCAAGATTGATATTTGGACGATAGTATGTTTGTTCCTTTTCCTCATTTGTTTTCCATTGTGACTGATACCTTAGTTACCTGTGTGTGTGTGTATTTGGGTTTTTATAGACGTGTATCAATCAGATATGATTATTTACGTCTGGGGACCGACTTTTAACGTCACCATCCGGAAGACGTGACTCAGTTTCGAACCTGCGCCCTCGGCTGAATCAGTTTGAAACTTCCACTGTTAGCTGGATTACAGGCGCACGCCACAACGCCTAGTTTACCTCATTCATAACATGTTATTTCAAGATGATACATCCTGTATCAACCTCTGTCTGGAGCCAGAAGGGCATTAACTATGTGTGTTCAAGCATATGGTTTAGTGCCCTTCTTGCTCTAAGAAGACGATATATCAAATTTGAATTTCCCCTAAAAGCATGCCTAATGGACAAGAAAGACGGACTCAATTTGTTGAAAGCCAGAAGGGTGTTAAATCTGTGCAAAAAGTATTGGAGTTAATGTCTTCTGACTCTCAACAGAATGAAGATTTGTCAGTTCAGAATCAACAGAGAAATATGATTTTTTTTTTTTTTGTTGTTGAAGGAATTAGCATAAACAGCTTACAAACTAGAAATATTGCAATCTGTATTGCCGTGCGCTGTTCGAAGGAGGGACAAAGATCACCTCTCCCCTCCCTGAAACAAAAGGATGCCGTAGAGAGGTCGCCACAAGTGCCTCGGACTATTGTCAAGACTAGGAGCAGCATCACCAAAACAAAACATGTGTAGATTAGAGTATAATGCATCTCTGTAGAAAATTTGAAAGAAATCTGTCACAAAATGTGGCAGTTAGAGCGCATAAAAGACACCCACCAAAATATGATCTTTGACCCTATAAAACATGTGAGACTGGTGGCAGCAGCACTAAAAACTAAAGGTGCATAGATTATTCCAAGATACACCTTCGTTGAAAATTTGAACAGAATCCCTCCAAAAATATGGCCTTTAGAGCGCACACAAACCATACAAAAAAATATGGCCTTTTACCCTATGGAAGATGGAAGATGGAACACTGGGGGCAGCATCACCAAAATGTATAGGTGTGTAGATTATCCCAAGATACACCTCCATACAAAATTTGAAAGAAATCCATCAAGGAATGGGGCAGTTAGAGCGCACACAAGAATATGAGGCTGCGGATGAGGCAGCGGCGTAACACTGCTGAATCCAAAGGGATTCAATAAATGTTCTCATGCACAATTCAACATCAACAGTTTAATATCTAAGGTAGATCATTTACATTTGATTTTTCTTTTTTGTTAAAAAAAAATCTTTGTTTCAAATTTGTTCCAAGTAAATTGTTTCACATCTTATTAAGACAGCATTAAACCATACTTCAAAAAGTGTTATTGGAAACAAATTAAAATCCCAGGATTTGTACTGACTGTGATCAGCTCATGATTTCTTTACATCTTTCTAAGATTTCACTTTTTGCATGGAATACTACACATGAAGCTAATATATGTCTTTGGTTGGAGAAGTGAACTTTGTATTGTGATAGGCTCTTAAACGTACATTTATGTCTCTCACACACAGAGGCATTATTCGTGGGAAAAAAATAATCCACAGATCTAAATGTGTACAAGATGAAGGTTTCTTTGAATTTCTCAAATTATGCTGCTATTGTGCCTTTACACATTTCCTGTATGTATATACCAGAGTACACAAGCTTACCGGTAGTTGTCTTTTTGCCTTATCATGCAAAGCCTAAAAAACATCTGCATTCTTCATATTACAAAAGAAAGGGGTCCATTACAATTGTCTAATCAATAAACAGGGTATCACAACATAATTTTACAAGAATGCCCTTCATTAAAACTGCACAATTACACCTGTCCATTCTTTCATTCAACCTGTCAGTTAAGTCGCCAAAAGTAGACCAAATCATAAGGTACTCATGAATGGAGAATACACCTCATAACTACCACATCAGCGTCATGTAACGCAACCCGGTGAATGTTATCTTACATTTTCAGGAAACACCAGCCATAAAGGGACGTACATGCACTACAAAAATAACATGTCATCTAGGAGCAGGTGAAAGGGCTTAATGAATGGGTCTTGAGGTCAGGAGTTGGTATGTGTTTTTTATAAGGTAACACGTAACCAACTCGCCTCCACATTAACGCCCCTTAAAGCACTGTGAAAGAGAGTACATTATGAAGAGAGGCGAGTAAGAATGAGCTAGGTAGTAGACAGGTGAAAGCATATCATTAGCGAAGCTCATTACATCGTCACACCGCTGCCTGCGCCAGTCCAGGGTAATATTCATTTTGCGCCGATGCAAATCTCATTTTGATTTATGTTCCTTTGAAGCATTGTGCTTTGACGGCTGCAGGGAATGGGATTGGTGCAGTGACGTGCTAAATTTCTTACCTGCCCCATGCTTGGTCTAATATGTGCACCTGCTCTATAACTCATTGTATTCATAACTAGGTTCATAGCACACAATTTATGTATCACGTATTGCTGCTTCCTTTTTATAACTCATTATATATATATAACTAGTTATGTAGCACACAATTTGTACATCACATATGGCTGCTTCCTTTTAATAACTCATTATACATATAACTAGTACCGTAAATCTCCGTGTATAAGACGCACCCGTGTATAAGACGCACCCCGACTTTTGAGATTCAAAAAAAAAAAAAGA